>CANJKZ010001128.1:0-27500 GCA_947471745.1 Closterium sp. Naga37s-1
TTCAGCTGTGGCGCACGGCCGTGGCCCACGCTCTCAGACATCCTCAAACACGCCCTCCCGCCTGACCCCCCTCTCACAACACACGCCAATCACACCTCTCCTTCAGACCACTCTGGGCTCCTCCTGCACGCCCATCCTCACCACCGCATGCCTCTTCCACACACCACTACCACCAAGCACCAGCATGAGGCACATAAGGAAGTTGCCAAGGAGGGCAACGGTGCAGTGGGCGCAGCAGCAGTGAGGGGGGGGAAGCACGGCAGCGCATGTGGCAGGGAGCTGGCGGCGTGGGTGGTGGAGCAGTTCGTGCTCGGCACATGCGGCACCCGCCCTGCTGCCATACCTCCCCTCCCCGGCGCCCCAGCCCTCGCCAGCACCACCCCCAGGACATTCCCCCCGACGCTCCCCCAGGAGTGGGGGGAGGGGAGGGCGCAGGGGGCAGTCCGCGGAGAAGAGCTGCCTCCTGGCAGCGGCGGTGGCAGCGGGGCAGGGCGGGCACCAGGGGCCGGGGGAGCAGCCGTGCCTGCTGGGAGGGGGGCGGGGGAGGCAGAGAGCAGTGACTGGGGCACAGGCAGCGAGGGAGGGGGGAGGAGGCGCGGGCAAGCAGTGGGTGGGCGGGGGAGGCGGGGGTCGACACGGGGAGTGTCGGAGCTGCTGACTCGCGAGTGTGGTGGAGGCGGATGAGATGCTGGAGGCGCTCTTCCTTGACACCCTCTGCACCCGCATGCTCACCCACTGCTATGACGCCCCCCACAAGGTGCTCACTGCCATGACGCCCCCCATAAGGTGCCCACTGCCATGGACGCCCCCCATAAGGTGCCCACTGCACTGGCACTGTTTTGATTAGGTGTGTATTTATCAAGCAAAGTCATTCCATCTGTCAATGCACCATTTCCCTGTCATCCTTCTCTCTCCACCTTTCGTCTCTTCGCATCTTCTCCACGTGCAGCAACACCCCTGCACCTCTGCTGCTCTATCTCCCACGTGACCCCTCTGATCTGAACCGTGCAGGAGAGGGAAACGGCTGGGTGGCCAGTGCTGGATGCGTGTGCTGCACGCACCAGCGCGCTGCCCCTGGCTGCTGCGGCAGCGCTGCCAACCCACTGCGCGCGCCTTCTCCCCTGCGCTGCCTCTCCCGCCCTCTTCATGCTCGCCGGGTGGGTGCCTCTCCGCCTTGTTGCTTGCCGCCACCCTTTTTTGCCTGCCAATGTGCTCGACTCACGGCATCTCCCTCAATGCACTAACCACATACCCATGCTCTCACTGCACTCAACTCATTCATCTCTCTGGATGCATTCATCGCATGGCCGCCCTGACAATGCGCACGGTGCATCACATGCTACGTTCACCCCTCAAACTGATGTTGTGCCACGTGCCCTCCCCCCACCCCTCGCTTCCTGCACGGCGCCTGCATGCATGTGGGCCAGACAAGGCCGCCCAGAGGACACGGTGGCATCGTCGTCGGTGGCGGTGGGGCGGCTGGTGCTGCCCTCGCCTCGTGGCGCGCTGCCAGGCCATTCTGCACCGCTTACCGCCGACTCCCTGCAAGCAGGTGGGGTTCGCACTTGCACCTGCCTCACCAGTTGATCGCTGCAAAGGAGTAGCGCACGGGGCTGCAAGCATATTTACGGACTTGCCTCATCTGCTTCGCTGCTTGGATGCGCCTCTGCATTCCATCACTGCCCTCCCATTGCCACCTCTCCCTCTGCGCTGCCTTTTCGACCATATTCTCCCTGCCTGCCCCTTGTGCCTTGTCCCCGTGTGTGGGCGGGCAGGCTCAGCAGCCATGCCGGCAGTGCGGCTGTGCGGAGATGCTGCTGCTGCTGCAGGAGCTGGTGCGCCTCGTGCTGCACCCCCTCGTCGCTGCTGCAGTGGACGTGCCCATCGCGCCCAAGGCCAGTGCAGAGGCGCACGTCACGGCGCAGGCAGCAGCAGCGGGGGACACGCTCACCAGGGGTGAGCTGGAGCGGGCCGTGGGAGCGGGACAGCGCAGCGCGGCGGTTTGAGGACAGCGAGGGGCGGCAGCTGGGGTGGCAGCGAGCGCACCTGCTGCTGCTCTACTCGCCCCTCTGCGACCTCGTCTTCCTCCGGTACACTTTCCACACTTCTCCCGTCCCCCGTCCCCCTCCCCCCCCCTTAAACTCGAAAACCTCACAGAACCCCTCTTTGTTTGTGTATAAGTAGCAGCTGTAGCAGTATCTCCTGTGCTTTTGCTCCATGCTGCTTTTCTGCCTCACCTGTGCTCCACCACCTCACTCCCCTCTCCATCTTACCCAAACCCTTTCCTCATGCTCCCAAACAATTTCCCGATTGTTTTCCTACGCATTTCCATGCTCCCATACCCATTCCATGCTCCCATGTTCCCTTTTGACTATTGTACCCCCCCTGTCACGTTTCCCATGCCCCCCTGTATGGCCGTTGCAGAGATGCGGATTTGTCCAACCTGTGTGCCATCATATTCCGACTCATAGGCAATGAACTGGGGCTGCTCAGACAGCCAACCCCACACCACTAGTGCCACGCGTGTTTGCTCCTGGCATCATCGGCGTGAGTCAAACGCAACTGGCAGCAGCATTTAATACAATGCATTCACATGTGTTGGAACTTGTGTATGCAGCTCCTTGCATGTGCACGCTCCATCAGGAGCTTCAGAATGAATCAGCGCAATGTAATGGCATCCGTTGCAATTCACTGCAGGTGTGACGGAACGAGGAGAAATGCAATCTCTGGGTCTCTGGGATGTTGAAACAAGATGTGAGCTAGCTAACCCTTCACATGTCCCTTGCAGCAGCCCTTGCTGAATGGCATGGCAACACACACTATAAGTGATACTATAAATGCATCACTTCACTTCACTTTGCCCAGTGCGGCCTCGTCACTACGAGATGGTGCTAACTAACAAGTCATGCTGTGCCTGGCAGCCCCCAGAGCAGCCTACCACGAGCAAATCCTAGTGGGTGCGTGCCTTGACATGCCTTGGCGCACCTCAAGCCTACCCGCTGCTCAAGTACCCACTTAAGGACAGCTCTCTTCGAAACCTGCTCACACACACACACACGAGGAGAGTCAAGACTCAGTGATGACCATCCTTGCACCAAGCATACCCGACGGTATCAATGGAGGCAGAGAGATGACAGTAGCAAATGCGATGGCGACAAGGCAAAGCGAATGGCAAGCACCAGACCCCTGCTCTCACCTGCGCCTGGCATCCGCTGTCCCCTTCCACCCTCTGCTCTTCACTGGGAACAGCAACAGCAGCTGCAGCAGCCGTAACGTCGTCAACAACGCCCCTCCTCTTTTGCCCACACCAGTTCCCCTCTGCCTCCCCTGCCTCCTGTCCCCTTTCCTGCTGCCCTTGCTGCTGCCTGCTGCCCTGCTCAGCGTGGGGCTAAGAGGGGGAGGGCAGCCGTTAGGGCCAAGCTGGGGCAGGGGCAGAGGGATGGCAAGGGTGGGGGTGGAAGCATACGTGTGGCGCCTCTTTATGGCCTGAGGCACGTCAGACTGAGCGACAGGGTGGTTGCAATAGGGTGCATGTGGTGGCTGTGGTGCTGCTCGCTCACACTCCGCTCCACTGCCCCACTCCCACCATGACGCCCCCCAGCCTGCTGCCCACCACCACCGCTGCCATCATCCGCTGCCCCAACCATCGCACCACTTCTTGCCCCACTGCCACTCTGCCCAACCCCAGCTCTGCCTCCCGTGGTAGGGCCAACGGCAGCATGGCAGCTGCTGAAGTGCCTGGGAGAGCGCGACGATGATTGCCCCGGGGCGAGTACCCTGCTCCCTGGGCCTCCCTGTGCTCGCAAGGCCGAGGCATCAGGTGCTCGGCTGCCAAGTGGGCTGCTGGGGGCACTCAGTGCTGCGCTCATGCTGTCTATGCTGCCACTCTTCACATGCCTGCCCTGTGCGCGTGGGCTGGGAGAGGGAGCAGGGCTGCTGGGCGCCCGAGGGCTTGCATGCCGTGCCGTGGCTGCTGCCCACTGGCAGCAGCGGGTGCCACGCCCTCACTGCCACGCGCTGTCTGCTGCGGCTCACAGTTCCCAATAGGGAAGAGAACACAGCGGGCGGGCGGCATGTGGTTGCTACGCGGGTGACAGCTGGGAGTGGGGACTTGGCAGGGTCGGTCGGGTGCGTGCTGAGTTGCTGCGACTCACAGCACCGCGCGGGCTGCTCAAAGGACTGCCCAGGGGGCTGTTGAGGGGGCTGTGATGCGAGTGGCAAGGGGCGAGGGGCGGGGCGAGAGAGAGTGGAGGGACCACGGGGTTGGAGCGGAGGGGGTGGGAGGGGCTGGCAGCAGGGCGATGGGCAGGGTCAAGGCTGTGGGGCGGGGCACTGCCCGAGGGGACCCAAGGCTGCCAAGGCTCACAGAGCTGCGCGGTGCGTGTGAGCGTGGCTTGGGGCTCAGAGCAGGTCGGGGGCTTTGAGGTGGCTTGGACGGCGGAGAGGAGCGGCTGTGGAAGCTGGCAGACATGGCGTGCGCGCCGCGTGCATCATAAGCATGGCCCCACTCGCCCCGCCTCTCCTGCCTCGCCTCCTCCTCCTGCCTGTGCCCTGCCGTGCCCAGCATCCGCTGTGAGCCACGCCTGCTGGGATGCAGGGTAGAGGTCTCTGGGCGCAGGGCAGGGCGTTGCCGTGAGAGGGCGGTGGGGGAAGAGGGCCCCATCGGAATGGAGGGGAAGCACGGGGCGGGGAGGGGCGGAAGCTTGGCGGGGAACGGGGGGGGAGGTGGGTGGTGGTGGGGAGGGGCGCCCACTGCACCGTGGCACCTTCCTTGGATCTGCTTCGCTGCCTCCCCTCCTGCTCTTGCCACTCCTGCTGCTGCAGCCACTGCGCTCGCTGCTGCTGCCTCGCACTTAAAACCGCTCTGACCTGCTCCTCCTCCCTGCCTCGCTCCCCGTGCCCACCTGCCCCTCTCCCCACCCGCACTGCTCGCTGGCGGACTGCCACCTCCCACCGTCGCCTGCAACGCGCACCTGCTCGCCCTCACCACACCGGCATGTGCCCTCCGCCCCTGCACTGTGGATCGCCCACGATGCCTGCCTGTGTCATGCCCGCGTCCATCCGCTCTTCCCCGAACTGCACGCCCTCTGTGCCCGCCATGGCAGGCGCCAACCTTTCCGCGACCCTGCCGCTCCCCTGCTGGATCCCTGAACCCCTTTCTGCCTCCCCCACTGCACCCCCTGCTGCTACCGCCGCGTCCAAGCTCTGCACTGCCCCATTCCAACTCACGCCTCCCCGCCTGCCCTCCTGCCCCCCGTTCCCCGGGTCCGCGCGCCCTGCCGCCGCCACCTCCCCCAGCTCCGCCGCCTCTCTCTGTTCCGCCTCCGCCACTCGCCTGCGGTGCTCCACAAAGCTCCGCACCACCACCACCTGCGACCGCGGCGACGCGGCTGCTGCTGCTGCGGCACAGGGGGAGCGCGGCGACCTCAGTGAGCGACTTGGCGGATGCTTGTTGCTGCGGGGGTCGGTAGAAGAGGCGGTCGGGGAGGGTATGGGGGAGGCGAGTGGGGAGGTGGAGGGCGACAGGGGCGGGCATCGCTGGTGCAGCACTTTGAGCGCCTGCTGCTGTGCGCTCTGCTGCGGGCTGGGCTGCGGGCTGGGTTGCGGGGTGGGCTGCGGGCTGTCCACGGAGTTGCGGCGCACGTTCAGCTGCGGCAGGGCTGCCTTGGCGCGCCATCTGCTGCTCCCGCCCACTGCCGGACGCCCACCCCTTGTCCTCCTCCCCTGCCACTCGCCCTCTCCCCCGCGCCCTCCCCCATCTCAGCGGTCACTGTCGGCTCTCTTCCGCCCTCGCTGCGCCAGCCGCCCACCGCGGTCTTGCGCCATCCGCCGCCCCGCAACGGGCTGCTCCTACCGCCACCCACAACCTCCGCTTCCGCTGACCTGCGCGCGTCGGAGAGCGACGCTGGCGGGGCGGCGGCGAGGGGGCGACGCGATTGGGTCGAAGGTGCGGCTCTCCAGAATACCCGGCGCCTCGGCGCTCGTCGCCGATACAGCGCGCGCCACCGACGCTGCGGCGGCTCTGGGCGAAGTGGCGGCTCTGGGCGAAGTGGAGGACCTGGGCGAAGAGCGAAGGGTTACCGACTTGGCGAAGCCGGGAAGCGACCAGGCGGTATCCGACGGGGAGGTGGGAGCGGCGGGGGGGCTGATGGGGGAGCGGAGGTTGGGGAGGAGCGCGACCATTGCCCCAACTGGAGGAACGGCAGCGACCCCGCCGACTTGGACGGCTTATGCCCCGCCACTCGCTCCGCTTCCCCTCGTTCCTCCCCGTCCCCGTGCGCCTGCGCCTTGCCGTCCGCCGTGGGGGTGAGCGGATGCCGCGGCGACGACTGGGCGTCCGCAGGGAGCGCGGAGGGGTGGAGCGGTGAGAAGGAGAAGGAGAAGGGCACGGCCGCAGCCGACCACTGGCGCGTTGTGGACGCGCGCTGCGCGTGTGCTGCGGCGACGAGAGCGGCGACCCCGCCGACCACAGCGAGCGAACGCGTCGATTGGTGAAGCTACCGCTGGCATGGCGGCGGGGCGACGAGGTCGCAGCGGGCGACGCATCGCTGGGCGACCGCAGGCTGCGCGTGCTGTCGCTCTCCTCTACCTCCTGCCACAACGCCTCCAGACGCTCCTGCGCCTCCTGCCGCTCCTGCGCGCACGGCACGCGCAATGCAGGCGGATTGTCCGCGCCGACACGCGGAGAGGAGTCGAACGGTGGGCGAGCGGGCGACGACATGAGGTCGCGGAGCTCGGCGCGCTCTGTCTCCGCGCTGCCCGGCGCGCTGACGGTGCTCAGCGGTACCTCACACAGCAGCACGGCGGATGCCGCAGCCATCCGCGCGACTGTACGGCGCACGCGAGGAGAGGAGCGAACGAGACGAGTGGAACGAGGTGCGCGCCATGGGGTGGGTGGCGAGGATGTGGAAAGAGGTGCGACGGTGACTCGTAATCGTGCAGGCAGGAAAACTAGGGCTATGACTCTGACGACCGCTGCGGTTCAGGCGGGCTGGGCTGCTTTGCTGTCTGCCTGTTGCATGCATTTCGGTTTGGTTTGGAGGTGCACGGATTGGATTGGGTGATGCGTGTCACATACTGTGTGAATATTCGTGCTGGCGCGAGAAACCGCTCTTGAGTGCAACAGCATCGTACTCAACCGCTTTAGCCGGGCAAATCCCATCCCTCCAAATCGTGATTGAATCGGACGACGGTGAGCGTCCACCGTGTGACCCGAGGGTTGCGATCGGAATCACGTGGCCACAAGTGACGCGTTGATGGTGAGATACTTTTCGCTGCGGGGCGTTGAACCGCGATTCACATATCCCCTCCTCCCCGCCCCCTCTCCTTCCTGCCCCATTGGTTCCAACCGCCCTCGGTGGAAAGTTCGGTACGAAGGGATAGCGTGTGGTGCATTTCTGGAAAGGTTCGGATGGGAGCCTATTCGTGATTCAAGTTGCTTACACCGTTTCCACCAGCTGTTGATGCTGACAAAGGCGACAACACCAAGCTCAGCGCCACGATACATGGTTCCAGACCACCACAACAGCAACTCAGCCTGTCCTCCATTCCGCCGCGTCCCTTCCACGGCGCTCGCTTCCGTTCGATGCTGCTTGCGCACTCTCCTCCCACCCCCCCGGCCTCAACCCCTACGACTTCCTCTACCTTCTCTCCTCTTTCTCTTTCCCGCCTTGCTCTCTATTTGCCTCTCTCGTCGCGCGCCGGGCAGCGGCAAACGTGCGTAAAGGCCTGGGCGTGTCCGGGTCTGCGTTGTGCGGACCTGGACGGATGTCCATAGCCGATGCGCGACGGATGTCCATAGCCGATGCGCGACGGATGTCCATAGCCGATGCGCGACGGATGTCCATAGCCGATGCGTGACGGAAGTCGATGGGAAGTGACAGCGTGACGAGAGTCCATGGATACCGAGACGGAACCGCTTCGTGTCAAGGCCACGGGCTTTAAGAGGCGCCACTATGTGAAGCTCTCGGCGCTCCGCCGCTCCCCCGAGCCCAAGCGACCGCCGGGCAGCATGGCGGAAGCCCCGCTGGTGCCGCGGACGGCCAGCGGAGGCGGTGGCAGCGGAGCAGTGGATGGGGGGAGCGGAGGCGCGGGGTTGGGGGGAGCCGACAAAGAGGGCGAGCAGGCGTCGCGGAGCGCGTGTCCATTTGTGGCGCCGACGCTGGCGTTTCTGGTGGCTCGGCGGCGCGCGGTGCTGGTGTGCGCTTCGGCGCTTTGCGCGGCGGTGGCGGCGGGGCTGTTCTGCCTGGTGTACTTCCTCCACCTCGCCTCCTACCAGGTGCCGCGCGCGTGGCGCCTCGCACGCACAAGGGCTCCGTTGAAGGGGGGGCTGGGCAACAGGGTTGGGGCAGAGGGTGGTTGGGAGAAGGGGGTTGGACGATGCTGAGAGCAGTGTATCGTGACACTGTGGATTGCATTGCCATGTGCCGTGTGTCTCTGTTGCATAATCCTAACGCTTTGTGTGATGCGGTATTGCTGTGTGTGATGTGCTGTGTGTGATGCGGTGTCCATTGCACGTGCATTGCACTGCACGCCGTGCAGGAGTCGCTGTCATCGCAGTGTGCGCTGTGGGCGCACGAGTTGGGCAGTGCACTGCAATCATCGCTAGGAGGGGTGCGCGCGCTGGGGGACACGCTCACAGTGCTGCACGCAGCCGTGGACCAGGTAGGTACGCCTGGCGCCACGTGGTGCCACTGCATTGGACTTGGAGCTCCTCGTTACATGGAGAGGCTCCCATCTCTTGTTGTTGCAGCAGCTAGTGTGGCAGCGTCTCTTACCTAGATTGCTCGTTGCTCAATTGCCTGGTTGCTCGTTGTTCGTTGCTGATTGCTCATCGGCGCGACCACTCTCCCCCCCTGCTGGCCCCCGGGTGCGGGGAGCGGAGCAGGCGGCGTTCACGCGCCTGGTGGCCTCCACCGACTACACGCGGCCCGCTGCTCGCCTTCCCCCCCCCGCCCCCTCTCGCCACTGCAGCAGAGGCGGGGGCGAGTGGGTGGGGGCAGGGGGCGAGCGCCATGGGGTACGCGCTCTCGCTCAACCACTCCTCGCGCGCCGCCCTCCAGAACCGCTTTCTCAACGCCACCTGTATCTGGTGCGTGCGTGCACGGCCCCCTCTCATGCCCAACACCATGCTTGTCCCCTCGTGCCGCATCATGTAATGTAACCCTTACAGTCACCACCCCTCACATTCTCTCCTCCCTCAAGTCACATTCCCCTCCCCCCTCAGTCTCTCCCCCTTTCGCATTCTCTCTTCTCTTCACATTCTCTCCTCCCCTCACATTCTCTCCTCCCCTCACATTCTCTCCTCCCCTCACATTCTCTCCTCCCCTCACATTCTCTCCCTCCTCGCCTTGTCGCCTCTCCTCAGTAGCTCCGTGCTGCCCAACCATCCACGTGCACACCACTCCCCACCCTCCGCCCCATACTCGCCCTCCGCCCGATGCTCACCCCCCGTCTCCCCTCTGCACTCTGTTGTTGTCCTCCCTGCATGCATGTACGCGTTCAGGAATGTGAGTGGAGAGTGCGTGCCTCAGCAGCAGCACTACCTGCCACTGCTCCACTACTCGCCCACCCTCGCCACCATCCTCTCCCACCTCGCCACCGCCAACAGCAGCACAAGTGGCGTGGGGGCGGCTTATGTTGGACTGGACATGCTTTCTGGTGTGTGTGGTGAAGAGGGGGGAAAGGGTGGGTGGGGAAGTGGGGGCGTCTGTTGCTACTATATTCAGAAGCTACCACATCTCATAGTTTTGAACCTAGTATTGCCTGTTCCATTGCCTGCCAGCCACCCATGCCACAGCACACACACGACTCGCTACGAGCTTCATTCAAAGCAATGCCTCCCATTAGTCAGTACCAGCATCCCACACCTTTTCAAGCGCAAGCCCTGCACGCCACGAGCCATTTTCCTGCCTGTTACCCTCCACCTGTGAATGCCCAATCCCCCTCCCTCCTCTCCCGCACAGTCCCCCAGCTGGGTCCCGCGGTTGCCCTCTCGGCGCTCTCCGCCCTCTCTGCCCGCCTGCCCTGCACCCTCTCCCCACCCTTCGCCCCTCGCTTCCCCTTCCCTGACAACTCCTCCTCCGCGCCCACCTCTGCCCCCACACCCACCACCATCACCTCCTCCTCATCGACCAGCAGCAGCGACCAACCGAGGTCGTTTCCTGCTAATACATCTTTGGCAGCAACAGCAGCAGCAGCAGCAGCAGCAGCTCAGTCGCCTGCGGAGCAGCAGCAGAGAGCAGTGGTGGCATCAGTGCCCGTGTATGGACGAGCCATGCCGCCCAACGCCACGTCAGACGAGATGCAAGCAGCAGTGGTAGGATTCGCGTTTGCAGTGGCTGACATGCAGCTCGCCCTCTCACAGCTGTCTCAGGTACTTCCTTCCCCGCCTCATGCCATGCCTCCTCTCACCCGTGCTCCCACCGCTCCTCTTGTCTCAACATGACAGTTTCAACCGAGCTGCCCAAGTTGCACTTCCATCCCTCACACCATCATCCATGTGCTGCCCCCCTCCTGCTCCTGCTCCTGCTCCTGCTCCTCTCCACCTCCCTCGCCCCCTCTCACCCTCCTCCCTTGCAGGCGCCGTCCAGCAGCAGCAGCAGCTGTGGGTCAGCGGCGCTGCTGCTGCAGCTGCAGGACACCACGGCCGCCACCACCACGCTCGTCCTCGCACAGTATCCCCCGCTGCAGCCCCCCGCCATGCCTGAGGCGCCCTCGTCCTTCCCTGCAGCGCACGCCGTGCCTCTGCCGGCAGTGGGCCGCCAGTACACCCTCGCCTGCAGGTAACACCGCCCGCCGCCCTGCTCTGCCTTTCTCCGCTCTCCGCTCCTTACCACTTCCTTCCTCTCTTTCTCTTCCTTCCTACCCCCCCTCCTGTTTTTCATATTCGTTCTGCCCCTCGTCCCTGCGCCCTGCACCTTGCCCCATGGTCTGTATCCCGTCCCGTGCGTGCTCGTGGTTGCAGGTACCAGTCACGGCCGTTCCCGTACATGGCGGTGGTGTGGCCGTGTGTGGCGGTGGCGGGGGCGGCGCTGGTGGTGGCGGTGGTGTATGTGGTGGCGGGGGAGGTGGTGCGCGTGGAGGGCGACCTGCAGCGCATGGCGGCGCTCAAGGAGCAGATGCGCGCCGCCAAGGTCGCTGCTGAGGCCGCCAGCCGCGCCAAGGGCACATTCCTCGCCACCATGAGCCACGAGATCCGCACTCCCATGAACTGCGTCATCGGTGCGTGCTCTCTGCTCTGCTCTGCTCTGCTGTCCGCTGCTCTGCTCTGCTGCGCTGTTCTGTGCTATGCCGTGCTTTGCCCATGCGCACATTTGGGTCACTGAATTGTGCAACCCCTTAACCCGAAAATCCATGGGTCACTGCATGCATGCACGCATGGCTGCATGTTTGCAACCTCTGATGTGTAGTCAAATGATGGTTCCTTGATGCTTCCGTTCTTTCCCTTCCCCACCTTCCCTTCCCTTCCCCTCCCCCTCCCCTTTCCCCCCCTGAGCATGGCGTGCAGGCATGCTGAACCTGCTGCTGCAGACGCCCTTGGACGCGGTGCAGCTGGACTACGTGGAGACGTCGCGCACCAGCGGCAGGGCGCTCTGCTCCCTCATCAACGACATCCTCGACCTCTCCAAGATCGAGGTGCGCTGGCCCCGCACTCCCGTGCTCCACACCCACACCACACGCCCCCTGCTCTCCACACCTATGTGCACCGCACCGCACTGCACCCCTTCACTCTGCTCCTCACTTCCAATGCTTCACTGTGTATTGCCTGCACACAGCACAGCCTGGCATCACCACCGAGTGCCCATATTCATCCATCAAGATCGAGTCGCTCTCCTCTCTCCATTCAATTCCTGCTCCAGTGGTTCCTTCCTGCATTATAATGCCCCTTCTCCTCCCCCTCCCCTCCCTCCATGGGTGTGTGTGTTGGGTGCGTGCACGCGGGGGCGAGGGCAGGCGGGGCGGATGGAGCTGGAGAGCATGAGGGTGGACGTGAGGGCGGAGATAGACGACGTGCTGAGCATGTTTGTGGAGCGCACGCGCAACAAGCCGCAGGTCGAGGTGGCGGCACTCGTGCACGACGCGGGTGCCCACGTTTGTGCTGGGCGATGCGCTGCGGCTGCGGCAGGTGCTGATCAACCTGCTGTCCAACAGCTGCAAGTTCACCGCCCCGCGGCCACGTGCTCATCACCGTGCGCACCGCCGCCCCCCATGACGACCTCGCCGTCCCCGGCGCCCACTTTGCCGACGCCCGCTCCCTCGCCCGCACCTCCCTTGCCCACTCCGACCGCGCTGCTCCCAGCACCAGCGCTGCTGCAGTCACTAACACGCCCAGTGCTGATGGTGCGGGTGCAGCAGGAGGCGGGTGGAGCTCCACCCCTGCCCCCGCTGGAGGTGCTGCCGCAAGTGCAGATATGTTTGCGTCTGCCGCTGCTGGTGGTGGTGGTGCTGGCAAGACCGGCGTGGCGCATGCAGATGGTGCACGGGGAGAAGTGAGTGCGCGTGCTGGGACAGCGAGGGGTTGCAGCGCCTGGAACAACAGAACTGGCAAATGGCAGGAGTGGGGAGGGCGGAGAGGAAACCCGCAGGTTGCATGGAGGTGACTCAGATGCATGGGAGGGAGAGGTACACGGGGAAAAGGAGGAGTGTACTGGTGAGGCGGGCGCAGGGGAGATGGTTGATGGGGGCTCCTCCGGCGCCGTCACGCAGGCTCGAGTCGAGGCGGAGGGTCAGATGGGCAGTGATGGGCAGGGGCAGGGGCAAACGGGGCAGCTGCAGAACAAAGAGATGGGGCAGGGGCAGGGGCAGGGGCAGGGGCGGAGGGGTAGGCAGGGGGAGTTTGAGACGCTGAGTGGAGTGGAGGCGGTGGAGAGCTGCAACAGCTGGGCGCGCATCCAGGCTCTCATGGAGCGCCCCCCCCCAGGCAGGCCCGCCTCCGGGCCACCTGCAGTGCACGCCTGCAGCGCCGCACAGCAGTGGTGGGGCTGCGGGCAGGGCGGGGGAGCACGGGGGAGGTGAAGCACAGAGTGGGATGGTGCGGCTGGTGGTGTCCGTTGAGGTGAGCAGTGCGCTGCTGGTAGGGACATGAACCGGTGGTGTCCTGTGCCAAGGAGTCAATCGGTGGTTCGTGGTGCAATGGAGTCAGTGGTATGCTGTGATATGAAGTGATATATGCCTCGTTTCACAGACACTGGCATGCGGTGAATATGCTCTGACCAAGGCACTCTGACTGAAGCTACTGTGATTCCCTCCGCTCTCACCACCCCCACTGCATGCTGGCAGGACACGGGGCAGGGCATACCGTGGGCGGCGCAGCCTCGTCTGTTTCGGCCGTACGTGCAGGCGGACATCAGCACCACGCGCACACACGGCGGCACTGGCATCGGCCTGTCCATCTCGCAGCACCTGGTGGCGCTGATGGGCGGCAAGCTGGCGTTTGTGAGCCGCCCGGGCGTGGGCACGACCTTCTTCTTTGACATGACGCTGCCCTTTGACAACCCCCCGGACCCCTCCCATGACGCCCCCGCCTCTGCTGCTTCCTGCTGCCGCCGGCAAGAGGAGAAGTGCCCCCGCACTTGCCTCTCGAGTCTCTGACCTTCAGGTGCGTGCGAGGCTGCCTCTTGTGTCGGCGTGAGGACCTTATTCAGTGTTGGCAGCCCATTTCAGTGGCACTAGTCACAGGAGTGACAGTCTGCCTCGCAGCGAGTGCAAGTACCGTGTCTCCATGCATTCACTGTGTCTCGTGCCTTCACTGTATGCATTCACTGTCCCTCCATGCATGCCCTGCCCCTGCTCACCGGCTGCACAGGGGTGCACAGCGGTGGTGCTGGACGACCGGCCTGTGAGGCGCGCCGTCACAGCCACGTATCTGCGCCGCCTCAGGCTCAACGTGCTCCTCGCTCGCCGCTGGGAGGACCTCCCCCCACTCCCCGCCCTGCCACTACCACCCTCCCCTCCTGCCCCGCCTGCTCCTGCCACTCCCCCCCAAGCTTACCCATCCTCCCCGGGCCCACTGGCAGTGGTGGGCGTGGTGTCCCCTGCACTGCCAGGTGTGGCAGCAGGCAGCGTGGCAGCAGCATCGCTGGCGGGGCATGAGAGTGGTGTCACGCCCCTCTCTGATGCCGGGCCATCTGTTGCCGGGCCATCTGTTGCCGTGGGAGTCATGGCAGGCGCAGCCAGCACAGCAGCAGGCAGTGCGGGTGGCGGCGGGTCAGGGCCCCCAGCGGGCACTCCATCGGGCGGTGCGTTCCTGCTGGTGGACGCGGAGACGCTCGCCCGCCATGCCCGCGCCTGGCGCCACTCACTGCCCACGCCACCTGCACGCATGCATGAGGGAGGGCGGGGCGAGGGAGGCGAGCCTGGGGTGGGAATGGCAGGCTTGGGCACGGGCAGGGATGGTGGCGGGGCGGGGGGTGATGTTGCAGGGGCGGAGGCAGAGGCAGAGGCAGGGGCAGGTGTGGGGCGTGATGGGGCAGGTGGAGGGGAGTGCGCAGTGCCCATTGTGCGCGCAGGCGGCGAGAGGACAGCCGTCCTCCCCTCCTCGCTGTGGAGGGCAGGGGACGCGTCCCAACAGTTGTGCGCCCCCCGGGCAGCCTCTGACGGGGCTGCCTCACCCCCTCTCGGCACACTCGCTTCTGCCACCCCCCCCACCCCTGCTGGCAGCGTGGAGAGCCCCGACGGCAGCAGTGGCGCTGGCAGTGACGCCATGGGAGGTGGGGGCGGGGGAGGCAGCGGCGTGCTGACGAGCGCTGCTGCCATGGCCACTGCTGCTGCCTTCTGGACCAGCCGACAGCAGCAACAGCCGGGAGGAGTGGAGGAACAGCAGCAACAAGAGCAAGGAGTGGGGGAGCGGCCACAGCAGCAACAGCGATTGGGGGAACAGATGCAACAGCAGCAAGAAGCACATGAGAAGAAGCTACTGAGTTCACAGTGGCAGTCACAGCAGCAGGACCAGCAGGAGCAGGAGCAAGAGCAGCAGCAGCAACATGTGAAGCATTCACTTCCTGTGCCGCCGTTGCAGCAGGAAAGTAGAGGGAGTGAGAGGGCTGATGAGGAGCATCGTGATGCAGCGGGGGGTGGTGGAAGTAGTGCCCCAGCCAGTGCAGCCTCCAGGGGCACAGGCACAGGCACAGGCACAGGCACAGGCACAGGCACAGGCACAGGCACAGGCACAGGCACAGGCACAGGCACAGGCACAGGCACAGGCACAGGCACAGGCACAGGCACAGGCACGGATGCGGACACGAGCACGGGGTTGAAGTTGAGTACGGGTATGGGTATGGCCATGGGCAATGGCATGGGCATGGGCATGGGTGCATGGCGCATGGTGCTGCTGGTGCGCGAGCCAAGCATGGAGAGCGTGGCCGCCCAGGCGGGCTTCCACGCCACGCTGCTCAAACCCATCCGCCGCGCCGCCCTCGTGGGCGCGCTGCTGCAGGCCGCCAAGCACAGCAGCAGGGGGGGCAGCAGCAGCAGCACACAGGGTGCAGAGGGCGGGCAGGGCACCTTGGGTAGGCGAGGGGAAGGAGGATCTGAAGGAAGGAGAGGGACAGAAGTGTCAAGTCCCGAGAATTTTAGGGGCGTGACGGGTGGGGAGCACGATTACGTGGTTGTGGTGGATAACGGGGCAGAGGATGCCTGTGGGGCAGGTGCAGGCGAAGCAGAGAGATTGGATGGAGGAGAATCTGTGGAGTCAGACATGGCGCTTTCCCCTGTCACGCTCACGGGAAGGAGTGGAAACAAGGAAATGCGTCTGAAGCAAGTGGAGGCAGGAGAGAGGAGTGGTGGTGAGAGGAGAGTGGCGGTGGAAGGGCGGGGGTGGCAGCAGTGCGGCGTTGGCGAGTCCCGGGGCGAGGAGGGTGGCTGAGGGTGCCCCACAGTCGCTGACTCAGATGCTCACTGCAGTGCTGCATGGCAAGCACTTTCTGGTGGTGAGTTTCTGTTAAACTCATTGCAGCTGCTTGGACATGTAAGGCCTAAGCACCAGTGGCACTGAGTTGAGTGCGCTACTGCCCCGTTTGTATGTGTAATGTGGTGTGGTGTGGTGTGGTGTGGTGTGGTGTGGTTTGGTGTGGTGTAGTGTGGTGTGGTGTGGTGTGGTGTGGGTGTGCAGGTGGACGACAACATGGTGAACCGCAAGGTGATAGCCAAGATGCTGGAGCGATACAAGGTGCACGTGGTGCCTGTCGTGGGGGGTGCTGTGGCCGTGGCCAAGGTGGTGCCTGGCCACGCCTTCCACTGCATCCTCATGGACGTCCAGGTCAGCTCTCCGCCCCCTCTGCATGCCCGCTGCACCGCTGGGGCTGGAGCTTGGGCAGCACTTTACTGCTAGCTACTGTATGCTTGTCCCCCCCCACCTCACAAATCCACGTTTCTTTCTGCCCTCACTGTGTCCAGATGCCAGGTATGGACGGATTCGAAGCCACACGGCAAATCCGCAGGCAAGAAGCGAAGTACAGGCTCTCACAGACTCCGATATTTGCACTTACAGCGGACATCTTTGCAGGGACTCGGGAGAAGTGCATCGAGTCCGGCATGAACGGCTTCTTGTCAAAGCCTATAGAGGAGGAGCAGCTGTGGAACGTGATTTACAAGTACTTTTGCCATTTGACAGACTCTCTCTTTGTGGAAACATCTCCAACAATTAGTCGACCATTTTGAGAGTTCCTTCCTATCGGGGCCGACGTACCGAAAAAAAAAAAAAACCACACTTTGAATCGGGTTCGGTTCAGTTTGAGGGTCATTTGCTAGGATTTGACTACCGGCTGAGGGTACATTCTTGTATCGACACTTGTGTCTCAATGTCCGTTTTTTCTCGAGTCGCGTCTAAATGTTTAGTCAACTTTGCGTCTTGAAGTGTGAATGAATTGTTGACCAAGCTACATGTACAGTTGGGCGCGTCTACTTGGGTGGGGTGCAGGGCAGGGCTAACTTTAGTAAAATTACCCGTCTGGCTTTAAGACCGGGTCCTGGCTCTTTGTCTGATTGTGAAACGAAAGATATAACATTGTCTAGCTTTTCAGACAAATCCTAAGGGTACATTCCGCTGTGGACCATGTCCCAACGGATGTGTCCCAATCACGATTTGCCCGAGTCGCGCTCAAATGTCTCGAGTTTGCATGTCCCAATCGATCGATGTATTGCGACTCTGTATAGACGCGCGACAATTATGTGCGAACGTCTGTGATTGGTCAGAGAATAAACATGCCCACTCGTCCTTGCGCAGCACATACACCAACACCTCCAGGTCCGCGGAAGATCCTCGGTGATGTTCATGGAGGCCGCGGAGGGTACAGTACTCATCCGCAGTGTCAATAATTGCGGCAACAACACGTACATATGCAACTCCCCTTCTCGACTGCTATGATTTTATAATCAAGCATAGCACAGACACCATTACTACACACGCATAATCCCTTCGGATGATGGCAGAGCCTAGAGCCATCCCCTTCATCCTACACCTCCTCGTCGCCTGGATCACCTACTACTACACCATTTTCCACGAAAATGTCGCCAAGTCCTTCGTAGGCCTCATTGAGTCCGGTGTGTTTGAGGACGAGGACGAGCAGTCCTCATCATTCAGTGACGACAGCGGGGAGAACCGCCGTCACAGAGCGAGTGTACGGATGTACGGAATGTCGTTAAGATCCTTGGAGCAGTCGTTAAGGGCCTGCCCCTTACGCTTACGAGCCATGCTGGCGCGCTGAGTGCTTCTAGATCTAGATCTGTAGGAAGCGGGAGAAGAGAGAAATAAACAGATTGGAACAGGAAGGATGGTGCAAGAAGAAGAACCCGTAAGGTGTTGGGAGGTGGTGGAGTTGTGGGGAAGGAGCATTGGAACTGGGGGAAGGCGCGCTGGCGGGGACGTGCGCGTCCCTGTCAATAATTCCGGGTGTTGCGCCTGGACCAATCACGACGCAGCGTACGCGTTGATGGGGATAGTGGGCTTGGGGAGAAGTCGTCTAGATACATGCTGCATGTGTTGACATTTGGCACCGCGTGCGACTGATGGGTTGTGTTGCAATTTGCTGGCGGCGGCTCCGTGTTTCACGTCACCCAATGATAAATACATTTGGCGACAACCACGGGCGGCCCGGCATTCTGACACCTGGCAGCATATGTTGTACGTACGCGTCACAATCGATTCGGACACATCGATTGGGACATGGTCCACAGCGGAATGTTGTCAGATTTATATGACATAGCTACTGTAGGCTATAGTGGGGTAGCACATATGGGGTACAGTTTTCCTAGGGTTTGCATTTGTACCCAACTTTCCCTTAGTCATTCCATTCCTCGTTTCTTATCATGGTATCGAGCAGGTTCCCTAGTGGGAACGATTCCTAGGGCCCACCACCACGAAATTTTTTTCCTGCCCGGAGCGCGCTTCGCTCCGGCCCGAGTCGCGCCCGGTGTGCTCTCCCTACCGTCGCGCCCTCGCTAGGCCCCTCACGGCCCCGTCGCGTCGCCCTTAGCGGCCCTCTCACGGCTCGTCGCGCCGCCCCTACGGCCCTTCGCGCCGCCCTTACGGCCCTTCGTGCCGCCCTTACGGCCCGTCGCGCCCGTCGCGCCGTCCTTACGGCCCCTCGTGCCGCCCCTTACGGCCCCTCGCGCCGTCCCTTACGGCCCCTCGCGCGGCCCCTTACGCCCTCCGCGGCCCCGCCACCTACCTGTGCGGCCCCGCCACCTACCTGTGCGGCCCCGCCACCTACCAGCGGCCCCGCCACCTACCCGCGGCCCCGCCACCTACCTGTGCGGCCCTGCCACCTTCCTGCTGGCCCCGCCACCTACCTGCGGCCCCGCCACCTACCAGCGGCCCCGCCACCTACCTGCGGCCCCGCCACCTACCTGCGGCCCCGCCACCTACCAGCGGCCCCGCCACCTACCTGCGGCCCCGCCACCTACCTGCGGCCCCGCCACCTACCAGCGGCCCCGCCACCTACCTGCGGCCCCGCCACCTACTAGCGGCCCCGCCACCTACCTGCGGCCCCGCCACCTACCTTTGCGGCCCCGCCGCCTCCTCTCAGCGGCCCCGCCGCCTCCTCCCAGCGGCCCCGGACGCCGCCCTCTCAGCGGCCCAGCCGAGCCGCCCAGCAGCCGAGCCGCCCAGCCGCCGAGCCGCCCAGCAGCCGAGCCGCCCAGAAGCCGAGCCGCCGAGCCGCCCAACAGCCGAGCCGCCGAGCCGCCCAGCAGCCGAGCCGCCGAGCCGCCCAGCAGCCGAGCCGCCGAGCCGCCCTGCAGCCGAACCACCCGAGCCGCCCTGTCCGGTAAGAGCAGCGCCTCTTTCACAGCACTGCCCTCACCCTACTGTTTGCGCTGCTAGTCTACTGCTGTCATGGCTACCCCTAGTGTCCTCGCTTTTGACGCTGAAGGTCGGGCCATTGACTTTGACGTCTGGATAGATGACCTGCAGCTTTTCTTACAGTGCGACAGAGCAGACGGCCTCTCCCTCTTTGACCTCACTTCTGGTGCCTCTCCTGCCCCCGCTGCTGATGCTGACGCCACTGTTCGCTCACAGTGGGCCACGCGCGATGCTGCTGCACGTCTTGCTGTGCGTCGCCACCTGCCTACCTCTGAACGTGCGCACTTTAGCCAGTACAAGAGTGCTCAGACCTTGTACGACGCTGTAATTGCGCGCTACTCCTCCCCTGCCACTGCTGCACTGAGCCGCCTCATGCTACCGTACCTCTTCCCTGACCTTGCTGCCTTTCCCACAGTCGCTGACCTCATTACGCACCTCCGCACTAGTGACACTCGCTACCGCGCTGCGCTTCTTGCTGAGTTCTGCGCCAAGAACCCCCCCCCCATGTACATCACCCTCTACTACATAGTCACCCGGCTCCCTGACTCCCTTCGCGTAGTCAGGGACCACTTCCTCTCAGTTTGCCCCACCACTCTCACCGTTGACCTCCTCGAGAAGTCCCTCCTAGCAGCAGAGAAGAGCATAGTAGCTGTAGGAGCCTCTCGTGGTGACCCTCGCACCCCCATCTTTGAGGGGTGTTCCCCCTCCCCCCTTTTGCCCTCTGTTGCCTCTGCTGCTGCGGCCGACCTCGTTGGGCTTGAGTCGGTCGGTGCGGCGTCTACCCCTAGCGGGAGATGCCGCCCTGGCAAGGGCAAGGGGGGCAGGGGCACTGGAGGAGCTAGCGGGGGCGGTGGAGGCGGCGGTGGAGGCAGTGGAGGGGGTGGGGGTGGCGGTTGGGGTGGTGGTGGGGGTGGAGGTGTCGGTGGCGGCGGTGGAGGCGGAGGCGGCGGCGGCGGTGGCGGTGGGAGTGGAGGTGGCGGCGGTGGAGGAGGCGGCGGCGGAGGAGGTGGAGCTGGTCGGGGTGGCGCTGCGCAGAGGGTCGGCTCCGGTGGTGGTCAGCGCCAGCAGCAGCAGCAGCAGCAGCAGCGCACTCGTGACATCCCCCCTCCTCAGCAGCTCCGTGAGTGGTACGCTGCACGCCAGCGGGGTGGGGGTACTGGTCCGTGCACCTACGTCCTACGCACCGGCGACCGCGCGGGTGACCAGTGCGGGGGTGCGCACTCCACCCAGCGCTGCTTTGGCCGCCTGACGGACGCTTGGCGTCACCAGTTCCCTGAGGCCACTGAGATCCCCCGCTAGGGTGAGCTGTCTAGGGCGGGTGTCGCTGTCTTTGACCTTGACTTTGATGCTATTCTTGCTGCCATGTATACTGTGACTATTAGTGATGAGGGTGACTGTTACCGGTGTTTTCCGCCCGACCCGGGCATTGAGACTGCTGCTCTAGGTACTGGTGAGGCTGCTGCTCTAGGTGCTAGCGAGGCTGCTGCTCTAGGTGCGTCTGCTCCCTCAGGTGCTGGTGAGTCTGCTCTCTCAGGTTCTGCGTCGGCTTCGGCCTCCCACACCTTCACCCTTGACTTGGGGGCTTCTCGCTCCTTCTTTCGAGACCGCACCACACTCACGCCGCTTGGCCGGCCAGTTGCGGTCTCTCTGGCAGACCCCTCTGGGGGTCCTGTCCTTGCTCACTTCTCCACTGTCCTCCCGTGTCCGGCGGCCCCCTCTGGCACCCTGTCTGGTCTTTACCTCCCCTCGTTCTCTACGAACTTGGTGAGTGGTGCTGACCTACAGGATGCGGGGGTTCACCAGTTCACTCCTGCGAGTCAGCGGGTGACCCACTGCACGGACGCTCGGACTGGCCGACACCTGGCCACGTTTACCCGTCGGCCGGGGTCGAGCCTGTACACCCTGACCACTGCGTCTCCTCCAGTCACTGCGTCTGGTCAGGTAGCTGCGTCGGGTCAGGTGTTTGCTGCAGCGTCCAGGTCTGGTCCTGAGTCTGCCCCCTGTTCGTGTCGCCTCCTGTCTCACGAGACTCTCCTCTGGCACCACCGCCTTGGTCACCCCTCCCTGCTTCGTCTCCGAGGCATGGCCTCCCGTGTCCTTGTCTCTGGTCTTCCCCGGTCCCTCCCTCCCCTTCCTCCGGGGCCTGGCCCTACCTGCGTCCCCTGTGTCGAGGGGCGGCAGCGGGCTGCCCCTCACTCCTCCCAGTTTCCTCCGACAGAGGCCCCGCTGCAGACGCTTCACATGGACGTGTGGGGCCCGGCCCGCGTCCGTGGACAGGGTCACGAGCGCTACTTCCTGCTGGTGGTTGACGACTACTCGCGCTACACCACTGTCTTCCCCTTGCGCAGCAAGGGTGATGTCACTGAGGTGTTGATCGACTGGATCCGCGCAGCTCGTCTCCAGCTCAGGCAGAGCTTCGGCTCGGACTTTCCTGTTCTGCGTCTGCACTCTGACAGAGGTGGAGAGTTCTCCTCTGGCCTTCTGCGAGCCTACTGTCGTGCACGAGGCATCCGCCAGACCTTCACGCTTCCGGACTCTCCACAGCAAAATGGGATTGCTGAGCGCCGCATTGGCATGGTCATGGACGTCGCCCGTACGTCCATGATGCATGCGGCTGCCCCCCATTTTCTGTGGCCGTTTGCGGTTCGATACGCGGCGCATCAGATCAACCTTCACCCCAGGGTCTCCATGCCGGAGACCTCCCCAGCCTTGCTGTGGACGGGGAAGGTTGGCGATGCGTCTGCGTTCCGTGTCTGGGGATCTCGGGCGTTTGTCCGCGACTTGTCTGCGGACAAGCTGTCCCCTCGTGCTGCTCCTTGCGTCTTCCTTGGCTTCCCCCCTGACGCGCCAGGGTGGCAGTTCTACCACCCCACCTCTCGCCGTGTTCTGTCCTCCCAGGACGTCACGTTTGACGAGTCGGTCCCCTACTACCGCCTCTTCCCCTACCGCACTCCGTCCCTCCCCCCGCCACCGCTCTTCCTTGTACCAGGTCCCCCCCCCGGTAGACCCCCTCCCCCCTCAGGGTCCTGCCCCTTCAGGTGTGTCCCAGGTAGACGCAGTCGAGCCTGTCGAGGTTACTAGTGACTCTGGTGCTGCTGAGGGTGCTGAGCCAGGGGGTGCTGACTCTGGGGGTGCTGAGCGTGTGGGTGCTACGCCTGGGGGTGCTGAGCCTGAGGGTGCTACTACTGGGGGTCCTGAGCCTGGGGGTGCTGAGCCTGGGGGTGCTACTACTGGGGGTACTGAGCCTGGGGGTGCTGAGCCTGGGGGTGCTACGCCTGGGGGTGCTGAGCCTGGGGGTGCCACGCCTGGAGGTGCTGAGCTTGGGGGTGCGGAGCCTGAGGGAGCTGGGCCTGCTCGTGTGGCGTCTGGCGGTGCTGAGCCTGGAGGTTCTCCGGGTGCTTCGTCTTGGCGGGAGCCACTCTCTCCACAGGAGCTGCGCGAGTGGTTTGCCCGGCGCTGGAGGCGTGCTGCTGGAGCTGGAGGTTCGTCGGCTGCTGAGGGTGCTGGTGCCGCGGGTCCCGGAGGTGCTCGTACTGGGAGTACTGGAGCTGCTGGGCCTGCGGGTACGACTGGAGCTGGAGCTGCTGAGGGTGTTGGCGCTGAGGCTACTGCTGTCGGTCCTGGAGGCGGTCCTGCTGGGGGTGCTACTGGTGCTGCTGGAGGTACTGGAGCTGGAGGTGCTGCTGGCGCTGGTGCTGCCGCTGGGGGTACTGGTGCTGTCCCTGCTGTGTCTGGAGTCGCCGCGCGGCCTAGGCCGTACTTCGTTCCGCTCCTTCAGCAGGTTCTTGGTCTCCCGCCTTCTACTGGTCCTCCTCCTCCCTTAGAGTGTCCCCAGCCTGTCCCGTCACAGTTACAGTTACAGCCAGCCTCCCCACTGCCCGCTCCTTCTCCCTACACTGGTCCTACTGGAGGTCTTGCTGAGCGTCGTGAGCCTGCGTCTCGCCCTGTGTCGCCTGTCCGTGCTGCTCGCACTAGTGGTCGTGGTTCGCGTCAGCGTCCTCCTCCTGTCCCTGGCACGCACCGGATGTCTCTGCGTCCGTCCACTGCTCCTCTGCGTGCCCCTTTGCCTTCTCCTCCTGAGTCCTCTCTTCCTGCTCTTCCCGACCCGGAGTCGGACTCTCTTCGTGCTGCCAGTCCTACTGTCACGCGTCTCCTTGCTACTGTTGTCACTGACCCTTCCTTTGAGTCCACTGCTGCGTCTGCCCTAGTTACTGAGCTCGTCGACTTTGCTGCTCGCTGTCGTCTAGACTACGCTGCTAGTCTTGTTGCTGAGTCTGAGTCTGTCTGTCCTCCGTCCGTCGGGGGTGAGTGTGCCCTTGGCACGGACGTCCTTGAGGACAGGCAGGAGGAGTTCCAGTGTTTGGCTGCTGCTTCACCTCATCTCGTGTCCGTACTGCTTACCCCTGAGGGAGACCCGGATGCACTTGACATCCCGACTCCGCGCTCTTACGCGGAGGCGATAGAGGGTCCCTACTCCTCTCAGTGGCAGGCAGCTATGGACGCAGAGATGGCTTCCTGGAAATCCACAGGCACCTACGTTGACGAGGTTCCCCCGCCTGGGGCGAACATCGTCAGTGGCATGTGGATTTTCAGGGTGAAGCGGCCGCCGGGTTCTCCGCCTGTCTTCAAGGCGCGTTACGTGGCTCGTGGC
This sequence comes from Closterium sp. Naga37s-1, assembly GCA_947471745.1. Lineage (NCBI taxonomy): Eukaryota > Viridiplantae > Streptophyta > Zygnematophyceae > Desmidiales > Closteriaceae > Closterium > Closterium sp. Naga37s-1. The sequence goes on from CANJKZ010001128.1 coordinate 23,952, forward strand.
TTCAGTCAGCGGCAGGGAGTTGACTACTTTCAGACCTTCTCTCCCACCCCGAAGATGACCACTCTTCGGGTACTGCTGCACATAGCTGCTCATCGCGACTACGAGCTGCACTCTCTTGACTTCAGCACTGCTTTCTTGCAGGGCAGCCTGCACGAGGAGATCTGGCTGCGTCGCCCACCTGGCTTCACTGGGTCCTTTCCTCCTGGCACCCAGTGGAGCCTCCGGCGGCCAGTCTACGGTCTCCGCCAGGCACCGCGTGAGTGGCACGACACACTGAGGACTACACTTGCGGCTCTTGGGTTTGCTCCCTCTACTGCCGACCCGTCGCTGTTTCTGCGCACCGACACTTCTTTGCCGCCGTTCTACATCCTCGTGTACGTCGACGACTTGGTCTTCGCCACAGCTGACACTGCTGGACTCGCCCACGTGAAGTCCGAGCTGCAGAAGAGACACACGTGCACAGACCTGGGTGAACTGCGTAGCTACCTTGGCTTGCAGATCACCCGGGACAGAGCACGCCGCACCATTACCCTGACTCAGTCACACATGGTGCAGCAGGTCCTTCAGCGCTTCGGCTTCACGTACTCCTCGCCTCAGGCCACTCCTCTGCCTACTCGCCACTCGCTCTCAGCTCTGCCTTCGGATGAGTCCGTAGAGTCGAGTGGCCCGTACCCAGAGCTTGTTGGCTACCTCATGTACCTGATGACCTGCACACGACCTGACCTTGCATACCCTCTTAGCATTCTTGCACGCTATGTTGCTCCTGGGAGACACAGACCGGAGCACATGGCGGCAGCGAAGAGGGTGTTGCGCTACTTGTGCAGTACGTCGGGCATGGGGCTTGTGCTTGGAGGGCAGAGTCCAGTGGTCCTCACTGGGCACGCAGACGCTTCTTGGGCTGACGACCAGGCTACGCAGCGGTCGTCACAGGGTTACACCTTCAGCCTTGGTTCCGGCTCTGTTTCGTGGCGGGCTACCCGCTCGTCTTCTGTTCTCGGCTCCAGTTGTGAGGCTGAGATCTACGCCGGGGCCATGGCTGCACAGGAGCTTCGCTGGCTCACCTACCTGCTGACTGACCTCGGAGAGCCGCCTCGTTCTCCTCCAGTACTGTACGTAGACAACAAGGCCATGCTGGCCTTGTGTCGAGAGCAGAGACTGGAGCACAGAACGAAGCACATTGCTCTCCGCTACTTCCTTGCTCGTGAGCTACAGCAGCGTGGTCAGCTGCGGCTTGCGTACGTGGCCTCTGAGGCCAACAGTGCTGATATCTTCACCAAGGCACTTGCGCCTTGTGATCATCAGCGCTTCTGTACTCAGCTGGGTCTTGTGCCTACCTTGCCTCACTTGCTCACCCCTTGACCTTGTTTGTACTGTTGCATATATATATACACCTGCTCTTGCTTGTCTAGCCTTATATATATATGTAATCCTGCATGTGAACTGGCCTTGTGGCCTTGAACTTGTGCTCGGAATGTGTGGTGACTTTGTGCTCCACCCTGAGCTTGTTTTGCTTTGCTTGACTGGTCTTGTGACCCCTTGTTCCCCCCCACTTTGCCTATGGGGGTGTGTCAGATTTATATGACATAGCTACTGTAGGCTATAGTGGGGTAGCACATATGGGGTACAGTTTTCCTAGGGTTTGCATTTGTACCCAACTTTCCCTTAGTCATTCCATTCCTCGTTTCTTATCAAATGTACCCTAAGGATACATTCCGCGCTGGACAAGTCCCAATCGAAAGTGTCTCAATCGTTTCTACCGCACTGCATCGTATTACACCAAATTGCACCCTAGTTTCGAAATTTTCGCGTCTCTGGTTTAGTTCGGTTCGGAGCGGTACACTCGATTGGGACACATCGATTGGGACAGTGTCCACAGCGGAATGTACCCTAAGTACTTGTATGAAATTTAGATGAAGGTATACAGTTAAAAACTACAAATGCGTATTGAAATGTCAATGTGCAGTCTCCAATGGTCTAGTCAGTACAGTCGGGACTTGTGAAGACTGAGATTTCGGGTTTGAATCTTGTCGCCTGACTCTCTCAGACAGATGTGGTCATCCTTCTGGTCCGCTTATATTTTGCCAGGGAGCGGCGGTGCACATTCCTGGGGGTGGAGGTAGTGGTTTGTCACTTGCCTCTTGGTGATACCGGGTTTGTGCTTGGGCGTGGGAGGCGACGAATAGGTCTGCCCCAACTCAGCCGGACAGTGGCGGGGTGTTCCCCCAGACAGATATTATCAGGACAAGGTCAGGACATACTCTATGTCTGCAGTCTCAGACAAACAGTATAAGGCTGTCTACAAAATCAGATGAATAGAAAAAGCTTCTTTGAAAAATCAGATGAAAGTATATAGCATGTCTACGACATCAGATGAACCAGTAAAAACGTGTTCAGAATCCAGAAATTCAGACAGAAAATTTCTGATAAAGTAAGCCCTGGTGCAGGGCCAAAACAATCAGGGTAAAATGCCCTGATTACCTTGGGGGGCGGCTGCTATTTCAGAGTTACCCTTTAAAAATCAGGCTTCCGATATTTTTACCCTTTCGCAAAAAGAGTTTTTTTTTTAACACTTTTAGGGATTATGGTTAGCATGACGGTATCAGGGTTGCGTGTACACTACCCTGATACCGAAACCTTTTTAGCGCGGATCAGCCCATTCTTCGCGTGCCAACGCATCCCTGAATCGAGCCACACCACACCGACATGGCCCAAAATTGGTTTTAGGCCACCCTGCCTAATCACGGTCTCAGCCTGTCCCACCCTGATGGCCTCGGGTAAAATTTCTGATACGCTGATAAATACAGGCTAAAAAAAAAAACCTGACTGAATTAAAGGAGACTTATATTGTTATTTCTAATAACATACGGTAGAAAACGTAAGCAAATGACTTAGTTGTCGAACCTCTGTATGATTAGATTGCAGGTTCGAACCTTGATGTCGGCAAGTTGTCTGTTGAGGCTAATGTGGGCTTCTCCGAATCGGTACCACTGTAACCCATGTGTTATACTTCTTAGTCAGGGAAAAAAAACTACTACGCTGTTTTTGGAAGGGTAAAAAAAAAAACCACTAATTTGAAGAAAGGGTAACTATACGGTTAGCCTGCCTTGATCAGGGTAACTGAAAAAAAGCAGCCTACAGAAAGGGCAAAAATGGTATTTTACTCTGATATTTTGGGCCCGGCACACCAATGGAAGAAAAACGCCCGGAACGAGCGCTTCTAGCCTCAAAACGCGGAAGGATCCGCACATGTGCAGGAAGTGCAGAGGGCGCTCTTCATTCGCGAGCGCCGATGACCAATGATGCTCGCATCCCTCCCACGCCCTTGCTGGCTTGGCAATAGGCCCAGACAAGCGCAGCCACGTGACCCGGTGGAAGAAAAACGCTCGTAACGAGCGCTTCCAACCTCAAAACACACAATGATCCGCACATGTGCTGGAAGTGCAGCAGGCGCTCTTCATTCGCGAGCGCCGATGACCAATGATGCTCGCAACCCTCCCACGCCCTTGCTGGCTTGGCAATAGGCCCAGACAAGCGCAACCACATGTGTCA
>CANJKZ010001129.1:1450000-1697500 GCA_947471745.1 Closterium sp. Naga37s-1
CCATGGAAGCCACCCGTGGGCGGCGGTCCACGCTTTGGGGTGTATGATGTCGGCCCATGCCCTCCGACGCTGTGGGAACGAGCGTACGCGCCCTCCGCGCGATCCATAGCCACCACATCAGCTACCGCTTGCTTGAACGAGCAGGAAGTAAGGAGACTCTTCTGTTGGTAGAGCTTGAATCGCTTCGCCACACGGTCGTCGGTGTGGTCCTCGACTTGAAACATCACAAAACGCTCCGAGATGTAGTCGAGGGCGTTCATGACCATTTCGAGTCCGCCCGCCGTGTCGTCGTGCTGTAGCTTGTACTCCGCGTGTTTCAGGTAGGCCCTCACGTCCTCCAGGGGCTCTGCCTTCGCGCGCACGATCGCCTTCATGAAGTTTGCCGCCGAAAAGGTGGGGGTGGTGGAAGGAAGGGGGGGGAGATTTTCTATGGATGTGACATTTGCTGCATTGATCGGAGCCTCACCAGCGTCGTCGTCAGAATCGTCGGAGTCGTGGTCGTCGGCTGCGGCTGCGGGAACGCTGGTAGTCGTCTCCTTGTTGTGGCGGCGTGTTGATGCTCCTTTCGCTCCCTTCTCCTTTTTCGAAATTTCGTTTTTAGCCGAAATCGATGCCGCCGGTTGTGTAGTTTCGGCTTCAATGACGCTGGCGGGTCGCTGCTGTAACAGGGACAAAAGCGCCTTGACTTGGTCCGGGGTCAACGCCTGGGTCAAGTCCGGGTCAACGGTCGCGTCAGACGAGGCGGCCGTACGGCGCCTCTGGCGCTGACGCGACTGCCTGTGGGGCGCGTGTGCCTCAGGCGCGTGCTCCGCGCCAGTTGCGTGTGGCGCCACGTTCGCCACTGGTGCCACGGGTGCCACTGGCGCAACAAACACCGAAGGATGTCAGAATCCCAGTCACTAGACCACTGGGATAAAATGACTTGTTAAGTAGCGGGTCAGTGCGCCCATAACCCCCCAGGACAACGAGCCTGTAACCCTTACATAGGATCAATCGGGGATCACCAGTGGACCTCTGACACCCCCCCGCACTGGGATGCCCGAAGTGCACACACTGGGATTCGAACCCGAGACCTTCGCTCTGATACCATGTCAGAATCCCAGTCAAAGGGTGCTGCTGGTGCCGCTCGGCGTTTTTGTTGACCTCGAGCCCGCCTAGCAGCACGTCGACGGAAGTTGGGGCGGACGTTTCGCCGTCTGCCCGGCGCTTGTTGCGGTGCTCGCCCGACATTTCCCAGGCGTTACGATTGGTGTCGGAAACATTCGAGTCGTTGACGACGGTGTTGTTCGCGCGGTTAAGTGTCGGCGTAGCGGCCATAGTCGAGCGGTTGTGGTTGAGAATGTCGGCAAATAAAGTTGAAGGTGAAACGCCTCTCGGTAGAGAGCGAGTTCTAGCCAGCTTGAATGGAAAACTAGAAATGAGCTCGAGAAACCGAGAGTTGCATGAGCCGTTTCAAAAATGAGAGACGTGGGTGGAGGGAAATGAGCTCCAACCCACGATTTGTAGTTGGAGAAGGGTGTCTAGCGCGCTTCGACGATGCCAAATCTGCGTTACAGGCAGCTGCGCTTTCGAAATACGTAATTTTAAAAAACACTTCGTGTGTTTAAAAATTATCATGTTTCGCTAAGAAAATGGTTGCGTGATTACGAGATTTCGGAGACAAAATCTCGTCACATGTAATAAGTTATCGCTAATGTATTGTAAGAATAGGCGATTTTGATGCTGATTCGTTGTAAAAACATTTGCAGCACGCACTGCTGTGAAATTGCGAAGTTCCTGATTCGTAGTGAAAGTTTAGTGCGGCACTGCTAGATGCTCACACACCACGCCAAGCAACAGTTCTGCGTGCTGCCAGCTCAGTTGCGTGGCACTTGGCCCACCTGGTACGTGACAAGCAGATCGGGTGAACGATCGCATCGCTTGAAACGCGAATCCAAAATTGACAGAATCGGCACACAGGCGAGAAAATGGGTACAGAACGGTAATCACACAAACGACGAAACGAAATGCGATCAGCAGAAACACCATGCGCTACACGTGACAAAAACACCGGAACACCGCCGACATGAGCAGAGGCGATGCACGAGCACGTTGCCTGATGCAGACCCGCCGCCGACCCTGACTGGTCAGACCTCTTGAAACGTCAGCCCTGGCCGGAAACCAAAATTTCCCGAGCGCGGCACCGCACGGTTGCGTTGGTATGTTGTAATCAGCTTCAATGCTATTATAAATATGCTTTTACGACTGCACGATCATCTTAAAATTTAAAGGTAACTCTGACAGTTCAGACTAAAAAAGTTGTGCTTGTTTGAATTTTCAGACTAAAATTTTGAGGCACCTCTGACCGACAGAGTTCTAGGAGGGGTGTACACTGATTGATCAGAGTGCCTCAAAACGAATCTAGGGGCCTGATCAGAACCTAGAGAAGATAAAAGGAATATTCAGTTGACAAACCCTGACCAAGCTTCCCCTGCCTTCCCCATTCTTCCATTCTCACGAACCGATTCCTGCAGCACCAAGGTTGAGACTGATCTTCCGAGCTGATTGGTGGCATGTCAAGTGAAGCAACTAGAGTTGTAAATGTCAAATGTTGATATTTGTGATAGGCTGTAATGACGTGCTCCTTAGTGAGTACAACTCAGTTAGGGTTGGCTATTTGTATCACCCACATTCCTAATTTCATCATTCCGTTGCATTCTTACTTTGACATGGTATCACGAGTAGGCTAGTTCCTCGTTACTTCCTAAACCGCGCCCTCTCTAGCGCACCTCCGCGCCCTCCGCGCCCTCCGGGCCCTTCGCGCCCTCCGGGCCCTCCGCGCCCTCCGCGCCATCAACGCCCTCCGCGCCTTCGCCTCCGCGGCCTCCGCGCCCTCTCCGCGCCTTAGCGCCCTCCTCCTCTGTGCGTCAGCGCCCTCCGCGCCCCTAGCCCGCGCCGTCGCGGACCTCCGCGCCTAGCGCCCTCCGCGCCCGTAACATGTGCCCCTAGCCCGTCGCCCCAGCCCGCGCCCTAGCTCGTCGCCCAGGCCCGCGCCCTAGCCCGTCGCCCCGGCCCGCGCCCTAGCCCGTCGCCCCAGCCCGCGTCCTAGGCCGTCACCCTAGCCCGTCGCCTAGCCTGTGCGCACTGCCCCTAGCCCGTGCGCGCATGTGCGCCCTGCCCCTAGCCCGCGCGTCGCCCTACCCCTAAGCTACGCGCCCCCGCAGGTATCGTGCCCTGCAGTTAGCGCGCCCCGCGGGTAGCGCGCCCCGCAAGCAGCGCGCCGCGCGGGTAGCACGCCCAGCAGGCAGCGCGCCCCGCGGGTAGCTGTCAGAATATATATTTCTGTATAACTGCATGTAGCTCTAGCTGTAGTGTAGCTATATGGTTTCCTGCTTGGTGGTGCACCCTTTGCCTTGCTTGTTTCTTGTATAACTTGGGCCTTTGGCCCTTTAGTGAACCTCTTTTTTGCTTGGACTATTCTCTCAACACCCCCCTTGCCTAGCTTAAACCCTAGGCTCCTAGTCCTAGGTTATGCTCCTGTTTTAACATGGTACCAGAGCACAGCGATCCTGGTCCTACTGCTAGCTTCCGCTAAATGCGCTATTCTGCTGCCCGTCCAGCGCCCCGGGCGCGCTTCGGTTTTATGCCCGGCGCGCACCCCGGGCGCGCGTCGGTTTTATGCCCGGCGCGCACCCCAGGCGCGCGTCGATTTTCTGCTCGTCGCGCGCCCCGGGCGTGCGGCAATTTCGTGCCCGTCGCGTGCCCCGGACGCGCGACGGTTTCCTGCTCGTCGCACGCCCTGGGCGCGCGACGGTTTTCTGCCCGTCGCGCGCCCCGGGCGTGCGTCGGTTTCTGCCCGTTGTGCGCCCTGGACGCGCGACGGGTTCTGCCCGCCAGCGCGCCCTGCCGTCGCCCGCGCAGCTCCTACCCCGCCCCCCCCCTTCTCCTTCATCTCCCTGCTGCATGTGCAGCAGTGGGGGGGAGGGTATGGGGGTGGCGGGTGTGAGTGATCTGCTGCCGCCCCTCCTCCTCTCTCTCCCACTGCCGCACATATGCCGCTGTGGGGGGGGGGAGGGTGTGGGGGAGACGAGGGAGTGGCGCTAGGGATGCAGAAGGGGGTGTGGAAAGGGGGTGTGGGACGATGGGGGGAGGTTGAAAGGAGGTAGCCGCCATGAAGCCAGCAGCTCCAGTAGTCCGGATGCCCTTGCTTCGGTAGCCCGTGAGCCCGTTGCTCCAGTCGCCTGTGGGTCAGTTGCTCCAACCGCTCGTCTAGCCGCGAAGCCAGTTACTCCAGTAGTCCAGATGCCCTTGCTCCGGTAGCCTGTGTGCCAGTTGCTCCAGTCACCCGTGTGCCAGCAGCTTCACCTGCCGCCTCCTACCTCCTCTCCTCTCATAGTCCCTCCTCCTCCTCCTCCTCCTCCTCCTCCTCCTCCTCCTCCTCCTCCTCCTCCTCCTCCTCCTCCTCCTCCTCCTCCTCACATCCCCTCTCCTTATGCTGCGCTCTACAAGGTGTACCACTTCAGGGGGTGTTCTGCACTTGGCTATCCCTGCATGCAGTTAGGGGGTGTGTCATAATATATATTTCTGTATAACTGCATGTACCTCTAGCTGTAGTGTAGCTATATGGTTTCCTGCTTGGTGGTGCACCCTTTGCCCTGCTTGTTTCTTGTATAACTCGGGCCTTTGGCCCTTTAGTGAACCTCTCTTTTGCTTGGAATATTCTCTCAACACCCCCCTTGCCTAGCCTAAACCCTAGGCTCCTAGTCCTAGGTTATGCTCCTGTTTTAACAGTAGCGCGCCCTGCAGGCAGCACACCCGGCAGGCTGCGCGCCCCTCAGCGCTTTAGCGCTAGTAAATTAATAAATTAATTAAAAAAAAAGAGGGGTTCAGGGTGTTGGGCTTCAACTGTCGCCCGCGTTCCTGCTTGCTGGACGACCTGCACAGTTCCCTACATACCGCAACCGTCAGTACTGCAGCCCCTACTATCGCACGTACTTTCCACTGCCAGTGGCTCTACTAGCGGCAGCCGACAGCCGCACTTACAGTCTCTAGATCCTACCGTTCTAGCTCCAGCCACTCCTAGCTCCAGCCGTGTCTAGCTCTAGCCGTTCTCGCTCCAGCCGTTCTAGCTCCAGCCGTTTCAGCTCCAGCCGTTCAACTCCAGTCTTTTCTCCTCGCTCCTAGCTCAGATTGCTCCGCGCTCCAGCCGTTCCTCGCCTAGTTTCACCTGGTGCTCCTAGTTGTTCTCGTTGTTTCACTACAGCCGTCCCTAGCTCCTGACGCTCCTAGCCTTTATTATGGCGTCCACTATGGTTCTCCAGCAGCAGGGACAGTAGCAGCGGCAGTTTCAGCAGTGGCACCCGCAGCAGCTGTGGCGCCCTCAGCAGCAGCTCCGCCCTTAGCAGCTGTGGCGCCCTCAGCAGCCGTGGGGGCCTGGTGGTTCGGGTAGCGTTGGCTGTAGCAGCGACCCAGCCAGCTTGGGGGCTCGTCGCGGTGGCCGCGACGTCGGCCCCTGCCAGTACTGGATCCTGACCGGCCCTGGTGCTGGCACTATTTGCTGGCGTCCTGACCACTCTGCACAGCGTTGCTACAGCCGCCTCGACGACCTCTACCGTGAGAGTTTTGGGCCTAGGTCGGCTCCCCCGATCTGGCCCGGTCTGTTTCGTAGTGGTTACCCTGTGTTTGATATGTCTATGGATGCTGTTTATTCTGTCACGTATGGATCTCTTGGCTTACGTGTACCTAGCTTAGGACCTTTGCCTGTTGCTAGTGTCGGTACTTGTGCTTTTAGTGTAGGTGCTTGTGTAGTCACTAGCCCAGCCGTGACGGCTGCTGTTGCGTCGCTCTCCTTCACGCTGGACTTCGGCGTGTCTCAGTGATTCTTCCGCGACCACACCACTGTCACACCTCTTTCGGCTCCAGTCCCAGTTGCCCTGGCTGATCCTACTTCAGGACCAGCAGTTGCTCGTAGCTCGACCACTCTCCCGTGCCCAGCTGTCCCCTCTGGTTTCCTCATTGGTCATTACAACCCCTCGTTCTCTCGGAACTTGGTGGGTGTTGGATACCTTAAGGACTAGGGGATCACATTCACTTTTCTTGCGCACGGGAGGACTGCGATCTGTACGAACTCTTCCACCGGGACGGTTCTTGCCACGTTCATCAGAGAGCCCCACTAAGGTCTCTTCGTCCTGCACACTCCGCCCCCGCAGGTAGCTGCGTCTGGTCAGGTTGCTTCGTCCCCCCCGGTAGCAGAGTCTGGTCAGGTTACTGTGTCCCCACCGGTTGCTGTGTCCGGTCAGGTTGCTGTGTCCGGTCTAGTTGCCGCGTCTTGCTCGTGTCGGTCTTTCACCCACCGGACCGTCTTGTGGCACAACCGTCTTGGCCACCCGTCGATCCCCCGCCTCCGCACTATGGCTAGTCACCATCTTGTTTCAGGTCTCCCTCGCGTCTTCCCATTGCTCCCTCCCTCGCCTGCGCCGCCGTGCACTCCTTGCGTCGTCGGCCCTCTTCGTGCCACTCCGCACTCCTCCTCCCTTCGTCCGGCCACTGATCCCTTCCAGACACTCCACTTGGATGTCTGGGGCCCTGCACCTACGCAGGGACCTGAGAGGGAGCGCTACTTTCTGGTGGTCGTCGACGACTTCTCCAGGTACACCACAGTGTTTCCTCTCGCGAAGAAGTCCGAGGTGACTTCTACGCTGATCCGGTGGCTTCTAGCCACTGAGGGCACTCATGGCCGTCGTGTCTCCTGTCTCCACTCTGACCGTGGGGGTGAGTTTCGCTCAGGCATTCTTGCCGGATTCTGCGGCGAGCAGGGCATCGTACAGTCCTGGACACTGCCGGAGTCCCCACAGCAGAATGGGGTTGCTGAGCGCCGCATTGGCTTGGTCATGGACATCGCCCGCACGTCCATGATTCATGCCCATGCGCCCCATTTTCTGTGGCCCTACGCGGTTTGCTACGCCGCTCACCAGCTGAACCTCCAGCCGCGCGTCTCGCGGCCAGAGGCTTCACCGACCAGTCTTTGGACCGGGTCCCCTGATGTTGGGTCAGCTTTTCGTGTCTAGGGCTGCCTTGCGCTTGTCCGCGACACCTCTGCGGACAAGCTCTTGGCTCGCGCCGATTCCTGTGTCTTTCTTGGTTTCCCGGTAGCCTCGGCCGACTGGTCCTTTTACCACCCGCCCCTCCACCAGTTCCTAGACTCCCGTGATGTCCGGTTCGACGAGTCAGTGTCCTACTACACCTGGTACCCCTGTCGAGGACTCCCGATTCCCCCTCCCCCCCTTCTCCTCGCACCCTCTCTTCCCCCTGCTCCCGCTCCTCCGGTACCCCCACCCCCCCCTGGTCCTGCCCCGTCAGGTAGCGTCTCCCTCCCCGCAGTCCTCCTCGCAGTCCCCTCAGCAGGCTGTGACACTTTCGCGACAGGTTACTGTGGACTCGGTTGGTGTTGGAGCTGGAGGTGCAGCCACTGGCGGTACTCGGTCTGGGGGTGCTCGTTCGAGGGGTGCTGGAGTTGGAGGTGCTGGCGCAGGTGGCGCTAGCCCTGGGGGTGCTGGAGCTGGAGGTCCTGGCACTGGAGGTGCTAGTTCTGAGGGTGCTGGAGCTGGAGGTGCTGGCACTGGAGGTGCTAGTTCTGGGGGTGTTGGAGCTGGAGGTGCTGGCATGGGAGGTGCTAGTTCTAGGGGTGCTGGAGTTGGAGGTCCTGGCACTGGGGGTGCTAGGACAGGGGGCGCTGGAGCTAGGGACCCTAACCCTGTTGGTACCCCTTCTGGGGACGCTTGTACTGGGGGTGCTAGTTCCGAGGCGACTGGAGCTGGGGGCACTACGTCTGCGGAGAGCACTCCGCCTCCCCACCGCCACGACACGCGTTACCAGGCGGCCTACTGTCGTGCGCGCAAGGAGCAGGAGCGGTTGGAGCGGGAGCGGCAGGAGTTGCGGCAGCTGGACCTGCTGGAGCAGCAGCAGCAGCGGCAGCAGCAGCAGCAGCGGCGGCAGCCGCAGCAACAGCCACCACAGCCACAGCAGCAGCAGCAGCTGCCGCCGCCACCGCAACCGCAGCAGCTCCCTCTGGAGCGGCAGTTGTTCCCAGTCGTGAGTGGCCTCCGGGCCCTTGGTCTTCCCTCCTCTCCTTCTGTCCGCTCTCCGTCTCCTCCTGCGTTTGGTCCTACGTTTTCTCATCCTGACGCCCGTCCGGTGGTCTGGTCTTCTCCTCCACTGCAGTCTCCTCCTCCTGTTTTCCGTCACTACCGTTCCCGTCCTTGTCCTCCGAGTGCTCATCCCTCGTCCCCCGTTACCGACCTCCACACTGCCCTCCTTTGTACCTCTCTTCGTCGTTCTCCTCCTCCGGTGTCTGTTCTCCCGTCTCCTCCTCCGTCTTCTCTTCCTGCCTCCTCTACACCTATCTCCAACTGCTACCGTGCTGTTCGCCCTATCGTCTCCCGCGTTCTAGCCACTGGTGTCACTGACCCTCGTTTCTCTCCGTCGTGTGTCTCGGCTCTCACTGCCGCTGTCCCTCGTGTGGTGCCCGCTCTGCCTACCCGTCCTTTGTCCGTCGGGGGTGAGTTTGCCCTTGGCTGTGACGTCCTAGAGGACCGGCACTCTGAGCTGGAGTACCTGGCAGCCGCTTCTCCCACTCTCTGTGCCATGCTGCTTTCCCCTGAGGGAGACCCCGACGCCCTTGACATACCGACTCCTTGCACGTACCATGAGGCAGTGTCAGGGCCGTGGACCTCTTAGTGAAAGGCGGCCACAGACTCAGAGTTGGCGTCTTGGAGATCCACAGGCACGTACGTCGACGCAGTTCCCCCTCCTCGGGCGAACGTAGTCGATGGCATGTGGCTCTTCAAGGTGAAGCGGCCGCCTGGATCACCCCTGGTGTTCAAGGCGCGCTATGTGGCGAGAGGCTTCAGTCAGCGCGAGGGAGTTGACTTCTTTCAGACCTTCGCTCCGACCCCGAAGGTGACTACACTTCGGGTGTTACTACACGTAACAGCACAGCGTGACTACGAGCTCCACTCCCTCGACTTCTCCACTGCCTTTCTCCAGGGACGATCGCACGAGGAGATCTGGCTGCGCCGTCCTCCCAGTTTCACTGGTACTTTCTCTCCTGGGACCCAGTGGAGCCTGAGGCGACCAGTCTACGATCTTCGCCAGTTGCCCCGTAAGTGGCACGACACTCTTCGCTCCACTCTTTGTGACCTAGGGTTTCGCCCTTCCTCTGCTGACCCGTCACTGTTTGTTCGTGCCGGCTCCACTCCTTTCTTTATACTCGTCTACGTCGACGACTTGGTCTTTGCTACACCAGACAGGGCAGCTCTGGCTGAGGTGAAGTCCGAACTATAGAAGAGACACACGTGCACTGACCTTGGTGAACTGCAATGCCACCTTGGCCTGCAGATCACCAGGGATAGAGCCGCTCGCACCATCACGTTGATGCAGTCACACATGGTGCAGCAGGTCCTTCAGCGGTTCGGGCTTCAGCACTCCACCACACAACCCACTCCTGTTGCTGTAGACCACAGACTCACCGGCACCTTCCCCGACGAGCCCTTTGAGCCCAGTGGTCCCTACCAGGGCTAATTTTTTGTTTTCAACAACCCTTGTGATCAGTGTTGCACAAGTCCAAAAACCTGATTATCAGTGTGACACCTTGTTCAAACCCTGATCCATTAGGTTTTTCCTAGTTTTTGAAAATTATACCCTGTAGGATCAGTGTACCAGTTTTGCAAACCCTGGTGTATTGATATTATCGTTGGCAGGCAATAACGAAACTGTATTTCTGGCCAATGGAGGCCCTCCTCATGCCAGCTCAGATATTGCATTTGCCAGATTTCAGTTTCGACAGTTGGCATGGGAGAATGTTGGGTTATGGGAAAGGGGGGGGTGGGGTAGAGGGGGGGGGGGGGGGGGGGAAGGGGGGGGTGGCTTGGGGAGGATATGTAATCGATTAACGGTAAATCTCGTTACAAAGTTCGGTAACCCTGGGCCGTCAGTGTACCTTCAACGTAAACCCTGGCCTATCAGGAAATTACAAGCTTCTGAAAAAAAAACCCTAAGGCATTAGTGTGATAGCCAAAAACCACCCTGATTATCATTTACCCTGATAAAATTAGGCCTGGTCCCTACCCAGAGCTTGTTGGCTGCCTCATGTACCTGATGACCTGTACTCGCAAGGACCTCGCCTACCCTCTTAGTGTCCTCTCTCGCTTTGTTGGACCCAGGAGACACCGTCCTGTTCACTGGACGGCTGCCGTGAGGGTGGCGAAGTACCTGGCGACTACATCAGGCATGGGGCTTGTGCTTGGAGGGACTCGGCCAGTTGAGCTGACTGGCCTCTATGACTCTTCTTACGCTGACGACGTAGAGACTCAGCGCTCGACCCAGGGTTACTGATTCAGTCTGGGAGCAGGGGCTGTGTCGTGGAGGTCCACACGGCCGTCGTCGGTGGCTTCGTCCAATGCAGAGGCAGAGATCTACGCCGGTGCTATGGCTGCTCAGGAGCTTCGCTGGTTGACCTTCTTGCTCGTTGACCTTGGGGAGCGACCTCGCACTGCTCCGACCTTGTTCGCTGACAACAAAGCCATGATTATCTTGTGTCGCGAGCCGCGACTAGAGACCAGAGTGAAGCACATCGACGTCCGGTACTTCCTCCTGCGTGAGCTCCAGCGACGCGGCCAGGTGCGCATGGACTTTGTGGCCTCAGAGGCCAACACTGCTGACCTCGTCACCAAGGCCTTGGCGCCTGGTGATCACCACCGATTCTGTGTGCAGTTAGAGCTTGTTGAGGCAGGTCCTCGGTTGCTGTAGCCTTGTTGCTTAGTCTGCTTGTTGTACTTTAATATTATATATCCTAGTGAACTCTTGAACTAGCCTTGTGGCTGCTTGCTTGTGCTCGGAATTTGTGTGGTGACCGTTTGTTCATCCTACTTGCTTTGATGCCCCTCACTTAGCCTATGGGGGTGTGTCAAATGTTGATATTTGTGCTAGGCTATAGTGAGGTGCTACTTAGTGAGTACAACTCAGTTAGGGTTTGCTATTTGTATCACCCACATTCATAATCTCATCATTCCGTTGCAATCTTACTTTGAGAGTAAAGCTCACCTTCGAGAGCGTACGCACGTACGTAGTGTATACCTATTTTTTTCAGCCAGTTATAAACAGATTGTATGATCGAATTCCATACTTTGACCCACACAATAGTTTCTGAATCCCACTTAATTTCACACCACTGTTTTCATGCAGAGGCACCTGTCGCCAGCAGCGAGGCGAGCAACAAAGGAGCCGAGGAAAAGCTCCACCTGCAGCTGAGAAGGCACTGCATCAGCAGCCACCTGCAGTTGGCCCAAGAGAATCAACGCAAGGGCAGGGAGAGAAAGTCGCCAAGGTGAAAGAGCAGAGAGAGAGAGCGAGTGAGTGAGTGAGTGAGTGAGTGAGTGAGTGAGTGAAAGGGCAGGGAAAGGAAGTCACCCAGGTGAGGCGAAGCGGAGAGGAGAGGAGAGGAGAGGAGAGGAGAGGAGAGGAGAGGAGAGGAGAGGAGAGGAGATGAGATAAGAGGAGGGATTAGGAGGGTATGCCTGGCTTGAGTTGGTCTGTTGGGCTGCAATGGAAGGAGAGCCAAGCTGGTTAGAGTTCGAGGAAACTTACGGTAGAACGAACTACGGTAAGTGTTTTTTCTTTAGGGCAAGACGTGAAGTTGGACCGTGGAGGCTATGGATGTGTTAGCGAACGCATCTAGAGAATGGTTTCATTGGGTTATGTAGAAAGCTCACTTCTTTAAAGCCATGTCTTTCATAAAAGGCCGTCCTGCCACATTTGTCACACAGAAAGTGAGGAGCACACACAGACAGGCCAAGGCACAGGTGACGGCGACAAAAAAATGCACAAGTATTGTCACCGTCACATTGTGCAGAGTTCAGGAATGGGGAGAATGTAGAAGCAGCGTATGGCAAAAGACAAGAAATCGTGGAGAAACAGAAAACAGGGGAAGGAGCTGGTGGAGAGGAATAGGTAGTGCGTTTTCTATTGAAAATGAATAGGTAAGAGTAGAAGGGAAGAGAGAAGGGTGGAGGGTAGGGAAGGGGAGGGAGAATGCGCGGGAGCAGGATTGGAAGCACACACTTGGCTCCTCCTGGATTGAAAAGCGAGTAGCACCTGTGTGCACACAATAAGATCGCACCTGTGTATTACAAGAATATAGGTATCTGCTTGCTCACTATAAGCTCACTATTTGAACAATATGATTACCTGGCTCCTATAGTGAGCAAGTGCACGGCGCCTCTGCCTTGCACTGACTTGAGCAGCTCTGATACCAATGCGGATCCAATGCCGCGGCCTCTGGCAGAAGGGAGGACACGGGGAGATGGAGTGGCGGAGGTAGAGAGGAGTGCAGAGCGATTGGAAAGGAAAGGGTTGACCTGGGTAAGGGCAGGCAGAGGAAGGAGTGGTGTCGCGGGGGGAAGGGATGGGCGTATACTGCCATGGAAAGCTGAAGTTATCGGATTCTTGCCCAGTGTCGTGTCCTTTCCAGTGACTTGTTCAGACTCTTGCCCAGTGTCGATTCCCGGTGCCTTGTTTTTCCCCAGTGCCTTGTTTCTCCCGGTGTCTTTCTGAGGCCCATGAATCCCAGATCTTACCGCATTTCTGGTAGCACCACGAGGCTCCTCAACTCAACAAGAGGCCCGGCTCCTGTCCTCGCTTCACCCTCCTTCTTCCACTCCTTCATCTGTCCCACGCCCACCAACCGCCAACCTGCTTCGTCCCCCCCATTCTTCCCCTTCTCCCCTGCTCCTGTTCCCTCTTCTGCTGCTGTTGCTGTTGCCTCTGCCACCACAAACCGCCGGACGTCCAGGCTGAGTGGATTCATGCTGTTTGGTGGTGAGAAAAAGGTGAGGGGCAGAGCAGGGGAGGGGCTGAGGAGGGGAGGGGAGAGAGATACTTATTCCAGAAGCAATATTTGTAGGGGAGTTCAATACTTGACGACAAACACATTCCGAGTATGATGTAGAAAGATTCTTAAGGAATATATTAGAGAGCGTAGCGATAGCGAGAGAGTCTCTGCTATGGGAATGATGTTGCGCCAGCAACTTGGTAGAGTTTTGGTAGCGTTTGCCTCTAAGGACTTTGTGAGAATTGAAGTAGCATTTGGGCCAAGTAGAATTGCAATATCAATTATCAAACACACAAGCAAACACAAACATATATAGGCAAGCAAGAGTTGCACAATTGTTGCGTGGCGCTGCGAGTAACCCAACCCACACGAAAGTGCTGTGCAGGTGGGTGAACGCGCCCCGCACATTTCCAACCCAACTCGGCACCGGAATGTCTCACCGTGCACGCTACTCCTGCCAACACAGCAAGTGAGCAGCGTGCCTCACAAGCAAGGCACCTACGACCCCCAAGACTCGTCATTCCTAGCACCGATTCCGCCGAGTTCGCTGCAGTAGCTCACAGTCACCCGTAGTCACTAATGACCGCCACCGAACTCGTGCGTCGGTGCCGAGTAGGCGCCGACCTGCCAAGTCAAAGGTCATCGAGGGCCCTTGCTGTCGTAGGGCCCTCTAACAGATTCAGTAAATGATCAAGCAACAAACGAATGAGTGAGTGAGTGAATGGTTGATAAATGAAAAAAATCTAAGTCCAACCACGTCAATGCAGCAAATGATGAGATTCAGAGCACAGTTAAGACGCATTACAATTCAGACAACACCAGCCGTTGGATCGTGCCCATGTCCTCGGGAACGGCTGGGCGGAACCGGATGGCTGGGAGGGCAGATGCGGATACGCGGAGGGGCGCGGAAGAGCGCGGGGAACAGGCGGATTCTTTCCATTGTGCGATGCCCCCAGAAAGAGAAGATGCCAGAGGAAGTGACGCAAGAGAATTCGGGGACGTGCGGGTAACGGCACGTGCCGCATTGCGCGGGGACGTGCGCGGGGCAATGCGCGCCGAATCCAATGTCGCGACACGAGGGGAGCAGAGTGAGGAAACGGCGGCCATTGGGCTGCCGGCGGAATACGAGGGATGCGAAAGAACGTGGAAGGCGCAAGGCGGCGGGCTGAAATGGAAGCGGACGAGCTGAAGGGCGGAACGTTGGAAGAGTGGTGGGGAGGGAAAGGAAATTCTTCCGTCAACTAGAAAATGTCGAGACGAGAGACAAGACTTGTGGGAGTGCAGATTGTGTTGTGGTTCTCTTGATTCGGAATTCTTGCGATTCGATACAAGGAGAAAGCGCGAATTGAAACCTCTACACGACTTGAGAGAAAGTGAGTGCACAAAAGGCTCTGTTTTTTTTTAGTGAAGTGGCTAGTCATTGAATCTGAGTCCCACACAAGCTTGAAAGAGACGTTCATAATAAGTTTCCTAGAATCGTTCCCCACTTCAACGATTGCACAAGCTTCACTACTTTGTACCCGCCTGACTACCACCATTTGATGCGAACAGGCGGATTAGTGGAAGCAGTGCCTCGGGCCTCTCTTCATGAATGGCATGCCCTGCTCCTTCCACTATTGCCACATTCACAGCACCACCCGTTTCAAGCACAGCCTTGGCTGCTGCTATTGGGAGCATCGATGCCTTGTCGTTTGTGGATGGTTCTGGAGACGGCATACCTGAGCCAAGGTGGATCGGAAAGTGGGTGAAGAGGAAAAGGGAGGAACCGACAAATGGTGGGGAGGGGAGGTATGGTTGATGGAGGGAGCACAGAAGGAGAAACAACGAAAGTATGGAGTAGTGTGAGACACAAACAAATGGTACTTGATATGCATGATAAACCGTGGTAATCCATGATAACCCATGCTTACCTGGAGCAGCGCCAAGGGATTCCTCTAAATGCACTCGCTTCATGTCTGCCGCCCAAGCACCATCAAACCTGCTACGCCGCTTCCCACTACCATCACCACCACTCCCACCCGCACTCCCATTAACCCCAATCTCCTCTTCAAAATCGTCCCCTTCCCCCACCACATCCCCCTCGTACTGCTCCTCCTCCTCCTCCCACACCTGCCCACCCAGGATAGCAGATTTGAAGGCTGCAACACTAGGCAGGTTGAGGGAGAAAGGAAAGTCTGAGTCAAGGCTCTCCACTGGAGAACCAGATGGGAAGAAAAGCTCCTGCTCCTCCTCCTGCTCCCCCTGCTCCTCCTGCTGCTGCTGCTGCAGTTCCTGCTGCAGGGTGCTGGCACGGCCGCTGCTTGAAGCTGCTGCTGCTGCTGGGGCAGCTGCAGCGGTGCACATCTGGTGTGCAATGGAGGCGAACTTGGAGTCCAGAGAGCCAGCCACGAGCAGCAGCGGGTTGGAGGCGGTGGTCAGCTTGTCCCAGAGAGACCTGCGGAAGGGAGGGAGGAGGGTACACATTTGGCTGAAATGGTGAAGGGCCTGCCAAGACGTCTCCTAACATACGGAGCGTGACTGGATTGGCGAACTTGGAGTCGAAAGAGCCAGCCATACGAGCAGCAGCGGGGTAGAGGTGGTGGTCTATTCGTCCCAGAGAGACCTGCGTGGTTGCAGGCGGACACACACACACGCCCACGTGTGTCATAGTCGGCAAACATGGGACTGAACATGCCGACTATGTTCAAACACTGAACATGCCGACTATGTTCAAACACTGAACATGCCGACTATGTTCAAACACTGAACATAAGTGAAACTTTCAGTCTGAAAGCAGGGGGCCACGGGAACATCACTGGGCATATAATTTCAGTGCGTTGGTGCCCTCTCTCTGTGTGTCCCATGTCTTTCATTCCCGTTTCTCATTACACACCCCAATCAAACACAATTCACTCACATGCAGGCAATGCCTGCTCGTCCCAGTGGCACTCATCCAAAGATTTCCTTGCCCCATAACCTCGAACAGTACGTTCACTTCCATAGCACTCACTCGGTCATGCATGCCAAATCGCATTCATACCTCAGTCATGAATGCTCAAACCGCACATATGTCTGTGTCTTCCGGCCGGCTCACAGCTCTCATAAGAGCGACACAGCAGGACCAAAATACAACCCAGAACAGGAATCTGGAAACCAGAAACTGGAAACCGTGGAAAGCAAGTGCTGAAAGTTTCAACTGAGAACGTACGGTTGTCGTCCGGTGCTGAGTCCCGTGAGAGCCATGGCCAGGCCTGCCTCCGTGCCCCCAGGAAACACCACCATTGGTGGATCGGTGCCGTCAGTGGGGGGAGGGGTGGGGGAGGTGGACGGAGAGGAGGCGAAACGGCGGGCGAGCATGGGCTGGAAGCATGGGTGGGCGCGCAAGCTGTTCGGGGGGTGGGGGGAAAAGAGAGAGAGAGAGAGGGAGGAGAGCGAGGGTTGTTAACACAAGGGGGGTGGGTGGGGTGGGGAGGTGTATTTTGTAGAGGGTGGTTTCATGCGCTTTAAGAAAGGGAGCATGGGATGAGGGAGTGGACTCATGTGCAACCTCATGCACGGATCTGTACACATGGCAGAAACACTATCCAGAAGTTGTGATGTCTCCAACCTAGAAGCCTCAAGGTATAGGTTGTGATTCACTTGACTCTCTCACGGCCCACAGTGGTTGCTGGTACCACGAGTGAACATACTGCTCCAGCCCACCAGCCGTCAGCACCGCTGCTAGACAATCAGCACTCTCCCCAACTAGCTCTCAATCTATTTATCAACAAAAAATCTCGAAGCAGGAGAAGATTTGCCGTACCTGGCCCACAGTGGTTGCTGGTACCACGAGTGAACATACTGCTCCAGCCCACCAGCCGTCAGCACTGCTGCCAGTGAATCGTCACTCTCTGCACGAGAGGCACGCGCAGCCGCTTCTCTAATCCCCGGGCTTCCTGATATGATGACTGCTGATGAGACCTGCGAGAACACGGCGTAGGCATGCCAAGGGTGCGGAGGGGAGTGTATGGCATGTGCCATGTGGGGTGGGGATCCGAGACGAATGAAGTTGGGGATGGGGTAGCGAGGTGGAATGAGGGAGGACTGATAAACAACCGCTGGTTTTGGGGCCCCTCAGAAAGTGTTTCAAGGATTGTTCACGAGGGTCATACAAATTGTTTCAAGGAGAGTGGGTTCTGCTTTCACCAGGTGTGGATGGCGGAGATGCAGATAGAGGGCGAGAGGAGCCTTCATTATTTTGTCAAAGATTGAGGCGCCGAAAGAAATTGGCGAGTGGGCATGGTGCATGTTGTCTCACCAGGTGTGGATGGCGGAGAGCTAAGTAGAGAGCGAGACGCGCCCCCATGGAGTATCCCACGAGCACTACCTTTCCTTGTTGCTGCTGCTGCTGTGCTGCTGGGGTTTCTTGCAGGCAGGCAAGCAGGGATGCAAGAGCCGACGCTGTTTCTTCAAATGACAATGCCGGTGGTGATGGGTGCAATGCGGTGGTGGGATGTGCAGGGAGGGCGACAGTGGTGGAGCCATGGCCGGGTAGGTCTATGAGGGCGCAAGGGAAGGAGAGAGCGAGGGAGTCGGCAAGGGGAAGCCAGTCTGCATGCGAGCCCAGGAAACCGTGCAGGAAGACGAGAGTTGGTGGGGGGGTGGCGGGAGGGAGAGACAGTTCGGAGGGAGAGAGGGGAGAGTCTGGGGAGGAAAGTGGGGAGGACTGTGGGGAGGAGTGTGAGGAGGAAGAATGCGAGGAGGGAGTTGTTACACGGATGTTGAAGTCAACCGTTCCGCCATTGCTTAGCGCGACTGTTTCTCTGCGTTCTTCCCACTTTGGACTGGCTGCTGCTGCTAACTCTGCTGCTCCTTCTGCTGTCGATTCTGCCTCTTTCCCTATTGTTGCTTCTTGATCACTGAAAGCAGCTCTCCCCCTTTCTGCCCCCACAACAGCAGCTGAATCTGACGTGTCAAGCACTCCACAGGCCAGCATCCCACTAGCCCGACCAACATCGGATCGCGCAGAAAGCAGCACCCCAAGCTGGCCGTCTGAACTCCTCTCATCAACCAAGAGAGGAGGATGACGGGAAACCCTAAACCCCGCTTCTGCATATGCGCTTCTCGGCGCTTCCCTCTCCCCTTCTTCACCCTTCCCCTCCCCCTCCCCCTCCCCCTCCCCCTCCCCCTCCCCCTGCTCCTCCTCCCCTCCTGATCCATCCACAAGCCACTGAAAAGTACCCAGACCGTGAGCCACAGAAGTGGGAGAAGCAGGAGGAGACTCAGCAGGACTCAACGCACTAGAATCCTGTGCTTGCGGTTGCGGGGACGGGAACGGGTGCGTGTCGAGGAATGCAGCAAAGTGGCAGAGCGAAGCAAGCCCATGTTGGGACTCAAACGACGAGCTCACGACACACTCCGCGCCGAGCAACGCCGCCCACCTCGCCACCACTGCCGCCGCCTCCATGCCGCCCAGTCTAGACGGCTTCACAACGACTGCCGCCAATCCGGACCAGTCGAGAGAGGCGGGGAGTGCGAGCGTGGGAGTGTCATGGGAAGGCGGGAGGAGAAGCGCGTCATCAAGAGACTCATCCAGAGCGAAAGGGAGACCCGTGGCTTGGTAGAACTCGGGAAGGAGATGCAGATTCGGGACCGGCTCTTCTATAAACGCCAGGTTGCAAGGTGCTACAAGCCGGCCGAATTCCACAGCTTGCGGCAATGACCAGCTTCTGTTTGCATCGACTCTGAGGTGGATTCTCGGGCCTACTGCTTCTCGGACAGCCAGCACCATTGCTGCGTCTTCTGCTGGGGAAGGGCGTCTGGCCACTTTGATTTTGATGGCGGTGAAGCCGAGGGAGTGGACTAGGTGTGCTGCTGCGCGGGCCACGGAGGGAATGGACCCCCTGGAACCGTCCAGCAGCCCGCAGCACCGCACTCGCACCCGGTGGGTCGGCTCCAGGGGTTGTTTTCGAGGAGGGGGGAGTAGCATCGAAGGAGGAGGAGGAGGAGCGGGAGTAGTAGTAGTAGGAGGAAGAGCAGGGGATTGCGAGAGGAGGTGGGAGAGGGAGGTGTTGTGGGCAGAAGCTATGGCAGAAAGACATGCGGCCTCGAGACCAGCCCGCACACTGGAGTATAGAGATGCTGGCTGCTTGGAGGGGAGGGGATGGGGAGAAGGGGGGGGTTGGGAGGTTACGCGATTAATGAGTCGACTAAAAAAGGCAGAGAGGCATGCAGCCTCCACACCAGCCCGCACACTGGAGTATAGAGATGCTGGCTGCATGGAGGGGGAGGGAAGGGGGGGGAAGTGCGAGGGCGGGTAGGAGAATGGGAAGATGGGGGAGAGAGAGAACAGAAAAGCCAGTCGGAAATCAAGGGGGAAGAGACTTTGTGGTGGGAGCAGGTTGACGGGGACGGTGGGAAGGAACGGGGTGTGTGTGAGTGAGGGTAGAGGGGCTGGATGAGGCGGTAGGAAAGGGTAGTGTTGGAGGGGAAGCAAAGGAGAAGTTGCAGCCCGAATTCTGAGACCACTGAACACTGACACCATTCACATTCACACCTGAATGCGGAGAGCATCTTTGAGGCGCCTAAAAGAGAAAGAACTCAGAGACCGTTCCCACCTGAATGCCGAGAGCGTGCCATATCCAGAGGGAGAAGGATCCATTAAGCAGCGGCAGGGAGAGCGGCAGGGCGAGGCCTGGGAGGCGGTGCGAGAGCAGGCACAGCTGCTCGTGCGCGTCTAGGAGGGACTCTGGATGCAAGCCTGGGAGAGGGGAGACCTGTGGGATGGGGGAGGATGTGGGCGTGTTGTGCGTGGGTTCTTTCAGAACATACAAGAGCAGGCACAGCTGCTCGTGCGCGTCTAGGAGCGACTCTGGATGCAAGCCTGGGAGAGGGGAGACCTGTGGGATGGGGGGGAGGGTCCGGGGAGCATTGCAGGAAGAACAGGGAACAGTATTGTGGGAGAGCAGACACAGCTGCTCGTGAGCGTCTAGGAGCGATACCAGATGCAGACCTGAGCCAACTACTGCGTCGGCTGAAAAGTCAAAAGTCAACTCAAGAGTTGACTCAGAAGTCAGCTGCTCACGCATGTCTAGGAGCGATACCGGATGCAGACGGGGGAGAGGGGAAACGTGCGACTGCAGGACGTGTTGAAGGGCTTTGTTAGTAGGACTCAAGAAGCTGCTCGTATTATTGAGACCATCCCCACCCACAACACCACCCACACCACCCACACCATCCACACCATTCACACCATTCACACCATTCACACCATTCACACCATTCACACCATTCACACCACCCACACCACCCACGCCTTTTCCCATACGTCGCCTGCGTCCAGAGCCCCATTCTTTCAAACAATTACAGGACCATCAATCAAAACCATGTCACCCCACCCCACCATTCCACCACCCACTCCTCTCACAACCTACCTCGCCTGTGCCCAGCCCTCCCCCCTCCAGCCGCACGTGCAGCAGCAACCCCTCTCTTTCTGACTGTGACAGTGCTGCCCCAGACACAGCCACTGACGTTGGGGGCTCCCTCAGAACAACCCTGGTGGGAAGCAAAGGACGGGAGGTTGGAGAGGCAGGGAAGACGGAGACGAGGGAAGTGGGAGAAGGGAGCAAGCGGACAGGAGGTGAGGCTAGGGAGGGATGCTGTGAAGACAAGGGAAAGACAGAGATGCTTTTGAAGGGAAGCAGAGGGGATGGATGGAACGGAGGCGGGGAAAGGAACAAGGGGAGGAAAGACGAAACAAACCAAGCAAGGATGTCAGCAACATGCACAGGGTCAACAAGGATGCTAGCAACATCAAGCAGCGTGCTAAAAGCACAGGCCCTCCCTTTTCAACACCTCCCCTCCCACTCCTCCCCTCCATTTCCCTTTCCCCCTTCCCTGTCCTTCCACTCACCTGATTCGTTCAATACTGGTCTCTGCCACAACAAGTGACCCACTCTTCCTCCCACCACCCCCCTTCCTGCTCCCCTCTTTATTCCCCTCCCTGGTCCCCTCTCCGCTGCCGTCTCCTCTCTCGCCACCAGCATCCCCCTCTCCCAACCCAACCCCTTCCCCTCCTCCGTCACCCTCCCTTTCAAACCCAGCATGCCCGTCCCTCTGGCTCTGAAACAGCGAGAGAGCACGGCCAGCAGTCGCCCTAGCAGCGGCCTGCAGGAGGCGGTGGGAGAGGACGTTGAGGTGGATGGGGGGCGCCTGCACCTCCACCACCGCGTGGCGATGCGTGGCCCACGCTGCCTGCAGGGACGAGAGGAGGGCGGCACGTGTAGTAGCTCGGAAATACGCCACTCTGAGGGAGGGAGGGGAAGGGGAGAGGGGGGAGGGGGGGGTAGAGGGTATGCAAGGGAGGGAGGAGGGGAAAAGGGGGGCGAAAGTGGGAAGAAGAGGATTTGGGGTCGGTAAAATGAACTGCAAGGGCATGTGTGCTTTATGGAACGTACGGGCCATATATTCCTGGCATGTGTTGTTTCCATTGTCTGCCTGACAGGACGGGTGCTGGCTGTTAGAAATAGTCAGTCAACACTTTGTACTATATTCTATATCGGTTAGGTTACTTTGTAGGTTGGGTGTAGATTTGTAATCCCAACCCTATCTGGTTGGGATTCCCTCGTAATCCTGCAAATCTGCCAACTCACCAATTGGAGATTTGCTAGGATTCCCATCCCATCCTCTCCCTAGCTTTGCTCAACCCAACCGTGTTTGTACTTAAGGCCTCGTGCCTTCCTTATCAATCAATCAGTTAAGTTCCAATTCTATCATGGTATCGAGCTAGTAAATTCCGCTCACGCGGAATCCGATCCTTGGCGTCCCGATGGTTCTCTCCTTCTAGGCTATGCCTATTTCGGCTCCCGGCTCCTACGCTTAGCGTATTTCAGAAACTTCACATCGTCGCTCCGTTCAAGTGCGCATTCGGCTTCCTTCATCGCGCTTCTCGTTTTTCAACGGCGACATTTTCAGCTTTCGACTTCCTTCATCGTAAGCCTCTGGTTTTTCAAATCTCCGTCGAAAATTTCACATCTTCTTAACTTCGAACATGTTTTCAGCGGCGCAGCAGAACAGGTCCAGCGGCGCAGCGGAACAGGTTTTCAGCGGCGCAGCGGAACAGGTTCAGCGGCACAGCAGAACAGGTTTTCAGCGGCGCAGCGGAACAGGTTCAGCGGCGCAGCAGAACAGGTTTTCAGCGGCGCAGCGGAACAGGTCAGCGGCGCAGCAGAACAGGTCAGCGGCGCAGCAGAACAGGTCAGCGGCGCAGCAGAACAGGTCAGCGGCGCAGCAGAACAGGTCAGCGGCGCAGCAGAGAAGCGGAACAGGGGCAGCAGCGAAGCAGAACAGGGGGCATCGGCGAAGCAGTATAACAGGGTATTTTACGGGCATTCTATTGCCGAAATCGCATTTCGGACTTCCTCAATTCCTCATTTCGGCATTCTATTTCGCTCTGCTACGTATCGGAGACTTTAGCGCTGCGCTCCGCGCGAAATGGCAACTTCTACTTCCACTCTCGTCGGAAACCTCATCATCCTTAACCTCGCTCCCAACGGCACGAGCACCAACTTCGGGGAGTGGTGCTATGGAGTGGAGAAGCACCTCCTTAGCTCGGAGCTCAAGGGGATTTGCCTCAAGGACATCCTCCTCAACCGCGGCAAGGGGAAGATGCCTCTCCCTCCCGATCCTCTCTGTGAAGGCGCCACTCCCACAGCCAAGAGCGCTTTCGATGCTAAGACCACCAAGTATGAGACGGAATTTAGTCTCTGGGAGCAGGCGGACGCGGCAGTGATTAGGGTTTTCATCACCACCACCCCAGTTGAGTTAGTCAAGTCCTACCGCACCTTCCGCTCTGCGCATGACATTTGGAAGTACCTCCAGGATCGTTTTCATGACAAAACTGCCGTGGGAGTTGCAATCCTCATTCCTCGCATGTTCCAAATCCGCCTTGAGGAATGCCCGGGCATGGCAGATTACATCTCTGAAATCCGCAACATCCATGAGGAGCTCAAGGACATTGGGATCACCTTCCCCGAACAAGCACCTGCTGCTGATCATCTCGTCGGACTCACCCCGGCCTACAACGTCACCAGTTCCATGCTCAAGCAGCTCCCCACCAAGGAACTCACCTTCGAGAAAGTCGCTTCGGCCCTCCTCTCTGCGGAAAAGGACCTTGCAGCCCAGGCATCAGTCAATGCTGTGCGCTACTCCCCTGGCATTCCATTTCGTTCCCAGCAGGGCCAGAGGCGCAACTCCTTTCCCCCATGCCAGTACCTCATTCGGAAGGGTCCACGTGCGGGGCAGAAGTGCAACGGCACCAACCACCCTGAGGCCACTTGCTTCAAGAAGCGAGATGACGAGTGGTATGACGTCCATGGTGTATCCAAGGACAAGCGCCCTCCCAACTGGGCACCACCCCGTCGCGTGAACCAGGTCGAGGCAGTGGAGGAACCTGCTCAGGCATTTGCTAGCGCCCCATCTGATGTTCGCCTTAACCTGTTGTTCTCTGGTGCTGGTCTTATTAATGAGAAGGGGTCGCAGTACATCGGTGTTTCAACCACACAGGGAATCGAGTTCATACTAGACAGTGGTGCCACCCATACAGTGCTTAAAGACCAAACTGCCTTCGTTCCCTATCAGGCTCCCACCTCACTCCTTGGAGCAGATTCTAGCTTCTCCATCCAATGCCATGGCTCCTCCACAGTTTCCTGTCCAGCATTCCCATCTGGCACAGTCACTGGCATCTGTG
Source organism: Closterium sp. Naga37s-1 (assembly GCA_947471745.1). Lineage (NCBI taxonomy): Eukaryota > Viridiplantae > Streptophyta > Zygnematophyceae > Desmidiales > Closteriaceae > Closterium > Closterium sp. Naga37s-1. The sequence continues at coordinate 1,473,571 of CANJKZ010001129.1, forward strand.
CCCCAACCCTCCGCTACAACCTTCTTGCACAGCGGGAAATCCAACACGCAGGCGTGATCACCATCTTTCCCAATGATGTTGACTACTGTGACATGTTTGACGCCAAAACCGGACTCCATCTTGCCCGCTTCACCCTCAACTCCAACAACCTGTACACACTAGTTGTACCTCCCGTTCAAACATGCTCCCTCACCAACCTTCCGCTTCCATCCTTAGACTCCCCCTCATGTCACTGCCGCCTCCTCACTGACAAGACTATGCTATTTCATAACCGCCTCGGCCACATCAACTTCCGCGCACTTTCCGACCTTGCCACCAAGCAACTCCTTCATGGACTGCCCGCCTCACTTCCACAACCCCCCTCTCTTTCTGGTCCGCCTTGCCTTGACTGTGCACAGAGCAAGCTTCGGGAACAGCCCCATCCTCCCACTGAGTCCATCTCTACCGCACCTCTCGATCGCGTACACATGGACCTTTGGGGTCCAGCTCCTATTCGTTCCCGTGGCGGACACTTCTACTTCCTTGTCATCGTCGATGACTATTCCCGCTATGTGTCCGTTCACCTTCTCACCGCCAAGTCTGAAGCCCCTGCCATCATCATGGATGGGCCAGGCAGGCTCATTCACACTTCAAAACCAAAATCAAGTTTCTTCACTCTGACGGTGGCGGTGAATTCCGCAACAACACTCTCAAAGCGTTCTGCTCTACTGAGGGTATCAAACAGACCTTCACTCTCCCAGACAGCCCTCAACAGAACGGTGTTGCTGAAAGCCGAAACCGCATCCTGGTGCAGATTGCTCGCTGCCTCCTCACTCATGCTTCCGCCCCGCCCTCTCTTTGGGGACGCCATGCTCCATGCTGCCGCCCTCCACAATCTCTATCCTCATCCTCACCACACCCACACCACCCCCGCAGAGCTATGGACGGGTCAAAAGCCGTCCGTCCGCCCTCTTCGTGTATGGGGGTGCACTTCCTATGTCCTATGTCCTATGCACTTCCTCCTCAACTCCCAAGCCCGTCGTGCAGCTGGCGGCAAGCTTGCTCCGAAAACAATCACGTGCGTGTACCTCGGGCACAACCTGGACTCACCAGACTACCTCTTCCTCCATCCTACCACCAACAAACTCTATCGCAGCCGAGATGTTTTCTTCGATGAATCCCACCCATTCTACCCCTCCTCCACAGTTTCTCCTTCTCCTCCTCTTTCTCTAACTTGGGCTGACTTTGACAGCCTTCCTCCTGCCACCACTCCATCTCCTCCTCTTCCCGCTCCCTCCACAGTTTCCGACCCCCCGTCACCCGCTTCCCCATCCAGCACCACGCAGTCTCCCCCGCTCCTTCCCGCCCCCGAGCCCATTCCTCTCAAAACCTACCAACGCCGTCCTCCTGCTGCCGCTCCTGCTCCTGACCCACCTCCTGCTCCTGATTCAGCTGATGCTCCTGATGCTGCCACTACACCTCCTGCTTCTCCTCCTCCAGCTCCGCCTCCCTCCCCCATCGCTGGTCGCACCCGCTCGCACAAAGCTCCCAAGCCTCTTTCCCTTTCCATTCGTGTCTCTCTCAATCCTCCTCCTGTCGGGGGTGATTATTCGCTCATGCCCTCCCTTCTTGAGGACAGACATGAGGAGTTGATTGACATTGACTCAGCCATACACGCGCTCTGCTCTCTCTTTCCAGATATCGCAGAATCTCCCACCCTCAACTTCTCAGACAGCCCCTCCATCCCCACACCTCTCACCTATGCTGAAGCAGTTTCTGGTCCTAACTCCGCTCAGTGGATAGGGGCCATTATCGCAGAGTGTGAGGCCTTCATTCACACAGGGACTTTCACAGATATCATTCCTCCCTCCGGCGTCAACATTGTGAAGGGAAAATGGGTTTTCCGGGTGAAACAACTTCCAGGCGAATTTCCTGTCTTCAAAGCCCGGTACTGTGCCAAGGGATTTACCCAAAAGCGTGGACTGGACTTCTTTGAGACATTCTCTCCCACTGTCAAACCTCCCACACTGCGCACCCTTCTCGATGTGGCCGCTCGAGATGACATGGAGGTTGACTGCATGGATGTGTCTTCTGCGTTTTTGCAAGGGATCCTTCGAGAGGAAATCTACATGGAGCGGCCCGAAGGATTTCCAGCTCCTTTTCCACCAGGCACTGTATGGAAGCTGAATCGACCAGTATATGGCCTCAAGCAAGCACCCCGGGAATGGCACAACAAGCTCAAGTGCACCTTAGGGTCCCTCGACTTTCACCCTTCCACCTCTGACCCCAGCCTCTTCATTCGAGCAACACCATCCCGCTTCTTCATCTTGGTTTATGTCGATGACATGATCCTTGTCACCAAGGATCAGACTGAGCTGGCAGTAGTCAAAGCCGCACTTGGTGAGAAGCTGGCCATGAAGGATCTTGGGAAGCTGACGAACTATCTGGGCATGGAAATCACACGTGATCGCACTGCCCGCACCATCACCCTCTCGCAGAAGTTCTACATCAACAACGTTCTGACAAGGTTCAAGATGCAGGAAGCAGCTTCAATGCCCACCCCACTCTCTCTGCAGCACCAACTCACTGCACCCTCTGTTCCTTCACCTGAGCCCTGCGATGAGGCTTACCCCGAGCTCGTTGGTTCCCTCATGTACGCGATGATGTGCACTCGACCAGACTTGGCCTATCCAGTCAGTGTCCTGTCTCGCTACGTTGCACCTGTCGCTTCACGAGCCACCACTGGTCTGCCGCCAAGCGGGTCCTCCGCTATCTCAAAGGCACACAGGACTATGTGCTCACTCTTGGCGGCTCTTCCCCTGTTCGCCTTGAGGGGTACAGTGACTCGTCCTATGCTGATGACCAGAGTGATCGGCGCTCTTCCCAAGGGTATTGCTTTACCCTTGGCAGTGGGGTTGTCAGTTGGCGCTCCACTCGGTCGTCTTCCGTCTCACTGTCGACCTGTGAGGCAGAGCTGTATGCAGGGACCATGGCTGCCCAGGAGGCCCGTTGGCTCTCCTTCTTGCTGGCAGAACTTGGGTATCCTCAACCAGCCCCAACGCTTTGGTGTGACAACGAGAGCACCATTCACCTCACCAAGGACCCCGTCTTCCACGGCCGCACCAAGCACATTGAAGTCCGTCACTACTTTCTTCATGAGCTGGTGCAGCGCGAGCAGCTGAAGGCAGAACACATTGCCTCCGACTGCAACCTGCTGACTTGTTTGCCAAGTCTCTTGTTCGCCAAGACCACTACCGCCTCCTCTCGTCCATGGGTGTTGGACCTCCATGTGGCTGAAGTGTTGTCAGCCTAGGGGGTGTGTTAGAAATAGTCAGTCAACACTTTGTACTATATTCTATATCGGTTAGGTTACTTTGTAGGTTGGGTGTAGATTTGTAATCCCAACCCTATCTGGTTGGGATTCCCTCGTAATCCTGCAAATCTGCCAACTCACCAATTGGAGATTTGCTAGGATTCCCATCCCATCCTCTCCCTAGCTTTGCTCAACCCAACCGTGTTTGTACTTAAGGCCTCGTGCCTTCCTTATCAATCAATCAGTTAAGTTCCAATTCTATCACTGGCCTGTTAGTCTGGCAAAGGTGGTGGTGCAGCCGCACTGGGTGTGGTGCAGCGTGGAGAGAAACGGAGAGGATAACAGTTGCCCCGTGGAAAGGCTACTGAAGATCCCCACAAGCCAACAGACTGGCTACCCGTTATTGGAAAGCGCATCTGCCTCCTACCTGTGCGCCTTGCAGAGGTGGTGCAGCTGCATTTAGTGTGGCGTGGAGAAGAGCTCCGAGACAACACTTGCCCTTGAGCTCACACACAAAGCACGTGTGTCCAATGGCTGACAGACAGACAGACAGACAGACAGACAGACAGACAGACAGACAGACAGACAGACAGACAGACAGACAGACAGACAAACAGACGGACGGACAGACAGACAGACAGACAGACAGACTGACTGACTGACTGACTGAGTGACTGAGTGACCGGTGCGCCTTGCAGAGGTGGTGCAGCTGCACTTGGTGCGGCGTGGAGAAGAGCTCCGAGAACACCACGCTGTCTCATGAGCACACACACACACACACGGCACGCTGCCAGAGGGACTCACGCACAAGCCAACAAGCTGCATAACCACTGTATGGTTCTAAGCCATCCCCCCCGCCCCCCTCACCTGTGCGCCTTGCAGAGGTGGTGCAGCTGCACTTGGTGCGGCGTGGAGAAGAGTTCAGAGAAGACATGCGAGTCCAGTGTGCCTGCCACTGGCAACAGGCTGAAGATGCCGCCCCCGCCGTTGTTCACCACCACCACTGTTACCGGCGGCTGCCCTGACCTGGTGGTGCACGGAGGGGTAAAGGGATGAGTGACAGGATAACTCTGTCATTTAGTCAACTGTTCCCAAGGTACTTGTTGCTTAGGCGGCTGTATTGGAGGCGCTTCTAAGGAGGCTGAAGATGCCACCCCTTCCATTGTTCACCACCACCACTGTCACCGGCGGCTGCCCTGACCTGGTGGTGCACGGAGGGGAAGGGGGATGGGGGAAGGATGTGTCTGTAATGGAGGTAATAGAGGCGCTTCTAACGAGGCTGAAGATGCCGCCCCCCAGTTGTTCACCACCACCACTGTCACCGGGGGCTGCCCTGACCTGGTGGTGCACGGAGGGGAAGGGGGATGGGGGACAGATGTGACTGTAATGGAGGTAATAGAGGCGCTTCTAACGAGGCTGAAGATGCTGCCCCCCAGTTGTTCACCACCACCACTGTCACCGGGGGTTGCCCTGACCTGGTGGGCTGAGGGGATGGGGGATGGGGGATGGGGGATGGGTGTGGGATGGGATGGGGATGAGAAGATGGATGGGTAGGAACAAAACAAGGAGCTGGGAGGATTGGCAAATGCGGCACAGTAAGGGTCATAAGCGTACAGCTCTGGGCTGCACACCACAGAGCGGCACAGCACAGCACACAGCATCAGAACACACCTCACCGCACCGCACCACACCACACCACAATACACCGCATTACCCCCATTTGCTACCGAACACACATACCGGGCAGCAGAGAGGAGAGCAAGCGAGTTGGAGTCGTGCAGGAAAGACACGTCACCAATCAGCAGGGACACCTGGAAGCACACAGGGCAGGGCAGGGCATGGCAGGGCAGGGCAGGGCAGCAAGGAGAAACAACATGGTTGCAGGACCCAGAAGTGGCGGCAAGAAACACAGGAGACCCAGCGTGCAGCGTGCAGCATGCAGCATGCCAAGCAGTTGCTGAGGCAACCTTTGAGTCGAAGCAAGAGTGTACGCTGCAGCGTGCATTGTGCCTACGTGTACGGAGAACAGAGCATGCTCACCGGTTGCTGAATGCCTGCTGCAAAGCCAACAGCCGTGCTGACCACTCCGTCAATCCCACTCGCCCCCCGGTTCCCCGCCACTCGCATCCCGCCCCACACTCTCTCCCCACCTCCCTCCTCCCACGTCCCCAAAAGCCTCTCTGCAGCTGCAGCACCATCAGCAGCAATAGCACCAGAACCAGCAGCGGCGCCAGCAGTAGAAGCCGCAGCAGCAGTGGGATGCGCGCAGTGAGGGGCAGAGAAGGAGGAGGAGGAGGAGGGAGCAGCAGCATACATGTCGATATCTCTGATGGGCATGCTGTTCCCCAGGAACAGGGCATGGCCGTCACGCAGGCATGCTGCCACTGTGCGAGCTACCCATGCTTCGTCGGGCACTTGGGAGGGGAAGTTCAGAGCGAGAGAAAGCTCTTTGCCAACCTGGGACGAAGGGATGGGGTAAGAGGATGAAGACGCGTCAGAATGGCCGTCAGGCAGGGATGCTGCCACGGTGCGACCGACTCACACCCCATCAGGCACTTGGGAGGGGAAGGTCAGAGCGAGGGAGAGCACTTTGCTAACCTGGGAGCAGAAATTCAAGGCAAAGGGACGACGCAGGCTGATTGTCCATCTAACCTCGTCAGAATGTCAGACAGGCAGGGATTATGCTCGGAACTTGGGAGCGTGGAAAGGACTGGGGCAATCAGTGTATTGCGGGGAGGTAAGGACGGATCACTGGCATGTAATCGGTGCCCATGGCATGTGCTGCGCACGCATATGGGCCCGTGCAGTGCATGTGTGCATACATGCTCATCCACACCCACCGCATCAGAAAGAAACTCCACCAGAGCTGCATGCCCCATACCCTTCTCCACAACCCCATCCCTCTCTCCCTCTCCTCCCCACTCTCCGTCTCCCGCTCCTCCTCCCCACCCTCTCTCTTCCACACTCCCGTCTTGCCCCATGAATGGCAGAGCAGTTGCGAGAGCAGAGGCGAAGGCAGGGAGAGGCATGTGGAGGCGGTGAGAGACAGCATGGGCAGGGTCAATGCGGCGGGGGGTGGGGTTCACGAGCACATAGGCACGGAAGGGGTGCGAGGAGGAGGAGGGGGAGGAGGGGGGAGCAGTGGCTGCTGCTTCTACCATTCCTGGTAGTCTCTTGCCCACCAGAGGGCCTCCTAGCTGAAAGGAGAAAACGGGGAAAGGTGGAAAGGATGGGAAGGTTTTGGTTTGGACTTCCCGCATTTGGGGTTTCGGGTTTGGGGTTCAGGTGCTACCTCCCATGGTAGTCATACCCAAATTTCGAGAAGACCATCTGGTGCTATAAATTGCCACCTGCCCATAAAGTCTCAGAGCTCAGAGCACAACAGCAATACGCATCCGGCCAGTCTTACCTGCCAGCCATGCTAGCCAGCGAGCCACTCTCATCAGTCATACCCTACCACCCTCTCACCTGTAGCACAACATCAGGAGCCACAGCTTCAGCTGCACCCTTATCCAGCAACACATGATCCAGAAAGAACGCCCCTACCATACCACTCTCTCCTCCACACCCACTCGCCGCCACCCCTCCTTCTCCCAATCCGCCTCTGTCTCCTAGCTCTCCTCCTCTCCCACCTCCCCCACTCCCCCTTTGTGTTCTCCACACTCGCAGCCCTGAGAGCGCGTCGGCAGCCACAGGCCATTGCAGGCACTTGCAGACGAGCGATGCCGCCCAGGCGTCGCGCGCGGACGGCAGACTGCCGACCAGGATGATGCCGCGCTTAGCTGAGCGCAGCAGAGACAGCACGTCTTGAAACTCGGCGCTTAGTGTAACCATGCTACTGCTGCCCACACTGCTGCCAATGCCTGTATCCCAGTGATTACCCATGCCGGTAGCAGTGTTCCCCATTCCTGTTCCCATTCCCTCTGCTCCTGCCCCGTTTGCTGCTCCTGCTGCCACACCAGCACCCAGAAAAGCGGGCAGGCCGAGGTGGCGCAGAGCAGAAGCAGGGAGAGAAGCAACAAAGGAATCGGCCTCAACAGCCGCAGCAACTGCAGCACCAGCAGTGGTCATCCCAAGCGGTTGAGAGAAAGGCAGGACGGAGGTTTGCCAACGGTGCAAGCCTGCCAGGCAGGTTCGGCTCCAGGGCTGTGGGCTGGGCGCCAGTGGCTCCCGGAACTGCCAGTTGAGATGCACCGGGCCTGGAGGCTCGGCACAGGCTCGGAAGGCAGCGGTGTCGATGCTGGTGAGGACGAACCTGATGGATTGGGATGGGAGGGGGGGAAGGAGGAAGCGGAGGTGTGTGGGAGAGGAGGGAAGGATGGGTGAGGGTTACGTGGGAGAAGATGGGTTGGATAGGCAACAGGTACTGCTTGATTTGGACTGCAGAGGTGGAGAAGGAAGGGAGGACGGTCTGATCCAAGGCCATTCCATATTGCAGAGAACAGAAACGAAGGGAAGTCAAAGGGAGAGAAGAGAAGGAAAGGGAGGCAGACCTGGCATTGACCTTGTCGGAAGGTGCTGGAACGTCGGCGTGATAGCGAACAAAGGAGCCGAAATGGTGAACCTGAAGAGCATGTGCGCAGAGGGATGGAGATGGGGTTGTAGACACGGAGGAGACAAGGAGGAGGGGAACAATGGGTTGGTTTGTTGGGATGGGGTGGTGGAGACAGCAATGAAACAGGGTGCTGAAACAGCGAGTAAGAGAAAGGGAGACCGAGGAGGGGGGAGAAGAGAGGGAAGAGGGAGGGAGGGAAGTATGGGCTTGGCACCTGGTCGATGGTCTGGTTTGCAGCTGTGTCCCGCAGCTCAGCGGGTCGATCGGCAGTGAGCACGAGCAACGGCACGTGCTGCTGACTCGCCTCCACCACCTGAGATTGTTCACGGGAGGAGATTGGTTGTAGTGAGTGCACAATGGGATGGTATGCGGTTCTGAGTGGCAGGGAAGGGTGCAAGTGCGGGGAGGGGGCACGGGGGCGAAGGCAGCTTACAGTAGGGGCAGGCAGGAAGGGAGAACGGCTCACATTAGGCAGGAGGGTGGAGACAGCAGTCCCTGAGGGCGTGATGATGTGATGATGGCAGCAGCTGCTCACCGCAGGCAGGAGGTTGGAGACGGCAGTTCCGGAGGAGGTGATGATGGCAGCAGGGCGACGGGCGGCCATGGCATAACCGAGGGCGTGGAAGGCGAGGGAGCGCTCGTCAATGGCCACCACGGTGGTCACATGCGCGTTCGTGGCCGCTGCTATGGAGAGCGGGGACGAGCGCGACCCCGGCGCTATGCAGAAGTACTGAGGACGGGGGGAGTGCGGGGGCGGGGGAGGGGGTGTGTGGGCGGGGGTGTGTGGAGCGGAGTGGGTGATGTGGGGGGAAGTGGGGGCAAGTGGGAGGGAATGTGGGGGAGAAGGTAAATAAGGCGCCTAAAAAAACACAAGGCCATGGGCGGGCAGATGGATGGACGTAGCCAAGAGTGTGGAGGCGAGGGAGTGCTCGTCAATGGCCACCACGATGGTCACATGCGCGTTGGTGGCCGCTGCTACGGAGAGTGGGGACGAGCGCGACCCCGGCGCTATGCAGAAGTACTGAGTGAGAAAGGGGAGCAGGGAGGGGAGGGGGAGTGTGACGAGCGTGTATGCGCATGCATGTGCGTGAACATGTATGTAAAGGTGCGCATGTGTGTATGTGTGTTGTGCGCACACATGCATGTGTATGTGTATGTGCATTGTGCATGAGTGTGCATGCCATGGGTGTGTCGGTCCCTGTGGCAACGACCCATCCATGCATGCATTCACCCACCCACCGTGATCCCAAGTCGCACACACTCCTCCACAGCCATGCGACACCACACAAAGTTTATATTCGGCTGCCCTTCCAAATCCACCTGCCCGGCTGCCACTGCTGCCCCCCCTGCTCCTCCGGCTGCTGCCCCTGCTCCTGCTCCCCTTCCTCCGCTTCCTTCCTCTCTATTTCCCACATCACCAGCGGCACCTTCCCCAGGTGAACCCCTCCCAGGGACAGGGGCAGGCGCTCCCCCTAGAAGTGCCTCAAACTGAAGGGGGGGGGCGTAATAATGGAAAGGGAATAAAGGGAAAACGGATCAGCGGAAGGAGAAGCGCGCACATGCAGTGGCTTATAGGCTGATTGAAGTCTACCCAATCGGCTGACCTTACGATACGGACGCCTTTCCCCCCGATAATTATCGCCCTTCACTCCAGCCTTTTTTGCCTCGGCATCTTTCGTCACTTCCGTTCCTGCATACTGCAACACTCTTCCCCAAAGCCCATGCGTTTGTTTTAAGTCGACTCGGGTCGGGACTTACCTGGCGAGTCTTAAGGTTGAGTTCACTCCACTCAGAAGCTGCCTTTGCACCCTTCACCACCCCCACTCCCGCATACAGCAACACTCGCCCACCACCCCCACCCTTCTTCCTCCTCTCCCCTTGCTCCTCCATTCTCTCCCCATCCATGCACTCAGGTTGCTCCTCCCATGGCGCCATGCTGGCTCCTGATTGGACGAGCGCCGATCGGATGCCTACTGCAAACTCCGAAGCATCGGCGCCGAACCACCCTACAGGTCCAGCGTACAGCCCTCTGTCAAAGGACTCTGAGGGTGGGAAAGGTGAAGGGATATGAAGGGCGGTGAGGACGGAGATGGGAGAAGAGAAAGGACAGAGGGTGGGGACGAGATTTGAAACGTCTCAGAAACCACCACCCTACAGGCCAGGCGTACAGGCCTCTGTCAAAGGACTCTGGGGGTGAGTGGGGAAAAGAAGATGAAGGAGGGTGAGGAGGGAGATGGGAGAGAGAGGGGGGCGGTTGAGGTTGGAGGGGAGGGGGAAACAGACTGGCAGGATAGGGAAATGTGCCAGGTGTATTCAAGAGCTAATGGGTCTGGATGCATGGCCATACGTGAACAGGGTGTGGAAGAAACGGGTGCTCGGTTAAATGAACTAGGCTGCAAGGACATGGATGGAAGGCATTTGCATGCAAGCACAAAAGGTGGGCGCCGCATGTGGTGGTGGAAAAGGGTGTATGGCCCATGGTGAGAAACACAGACAGGGAGGAGAAACCGGACATTTGACTTGATTGAGAGAGGGCACACCTCCCTGTCGAAGGTGATGGCTCCCTGTCGTAGGGGTAAAGGGTAAAGAGCGCACCTGCGAAGCGGATCGCCTCCTGGGACTGCTTCTGTGGATGACCGGCCACAGCTGGGGTTGGGTGCAGTGAGGTCAGCAGGTTGAACTGGCAGGGGCGCAGAGGGGGAAAGGGGCAGTGGTGACGGGCGGGAGGAGGGGGGGGGTGGTAAATAGGGTTGAGGGATATCACAGGATAAAACTGCATGTCTGCACCCTGCCTGAATCAATACAAAGGACCGTTTGAGAGGAAGAGAGTTGAGGGAAGCAGGTGAGCATGCGTGTGTGCCTCCTGGATTTCCAGGTCGAGCCATGCAGCCCTCGAAAGGAGGGACAGAGGTCAGAATCATCCTGTCAAAACAACAGCTGCTCAGCATTAGAAAGGATTCCTTCCAGCCATGAGCTGTCGTAGTGTCGAAAGCCTATCTCTGTGCCCCAACAGCCATTCTCCTCACTGCCTGCGGATGGCCTGGCCTTTTCTGGCAACAGGCGTTTTGATAGGAGGGTACGTGTGTGTATGAGAGAAGGAAGGGGTTAGGCAGACGTGTGTCATATCACATGTCCCGAGGCAGGTGGTGGGGAGGGGCGTGAGTGACCTTACCTCCCCTCCCCTGCAGTCAGCAAGAGGTGAATTTAAAGCTGGCTCTAGAGAAGTGGCTCACTGCTGACCTCGCCTGCGGTGCTGAAGAGGCGGCCGTTGATGCGAGCGTAGAGGTGCTGCACCCTGTGCTGTGATATGATCCGCTTGTACTCCTCCACTTGCACCCTCTCACACACGCCCTGTTTGCGTTGAGTGTTTGGCCATATACACATGCACACATGCACGCATACACGCATTGCCCCATGTACACAAGCAAACGCGCATATGTGCACATATGCAAGCATGCAGGCATGCATACATGCACAAGTGCACAGATACACACATGTGAGAAGACACACACACAACAGACACATGCACGCACATGCCACACAGACAGACGCAGAAGCACCCATTGGATGGCAGGTAGCACATGGAGAGATCGACTTGTGGCACATACAAATGGGCGTATGCTGCATACAAGGCAAACACATGCAGAAAACAAGCATACGCAGGTGCAACTACCGGCGTGCACTCAAACTGATTTTTGTGTTAACTCAAGAGAAAATTGGAGCTTACTGCTAGATGTCTGTGCACGCTCTCTCGCACGATCTCAAACTCCTCATGATCCTTGTTGCTGGATTGGGAAAGGAGGGGAAGGGGCGGGGGGAAAAGCGGGGAGAGGCAAAGGGAACGGGGGGGGGGGGGGGGATACATCTGAGAAGATACGGGAATGACTGGATATTACAGGTGGTACGACAGGGAATGACAGGGAACGGGGGGGGGGGGGGAGGGGGGGAGGACAACACACCGTAGTACATTGACACCACACCACACCACACTGCACCACACCACACCACACAGCACCACACCACGCCGCACCACTCCACACCGCTCGCACCTAAGCAGCAGGCCGAGCGCAATGCTGTGGTCCTCCGCTGGTGCCTGTGCTCTCGCCCGCGTTGCTGCCACCGCCTCACTCGTCACTGCCAGGCCCTTGCGCGCAAACAGACGCTCAGGCTGGGAGGGGGAAGAGGGAAGGGGTTGAGAAGGGAGTGAGGGGCTTGGAAGGGGTTTGGAAGGGTATTGAGCAGGGTTTGAAGGGGGGTCTGAAAAACTTGTTTGGGTTGCAGGGTAAGGAATGGCCGAGAGGACAAAAGAGAGGTGATGGAGGGAAAGGGGGGAGAGTGGGAGAGGGGGAGGAGGGGAGGGTGGGGGATGGGGAGGGGAGAGTAGCATTGAGGCGGAGAAAATAGGGCGAATGGAGAAGGTGATGTGAGACGAGGAATGTACGTGATTGTTGGAGCAGGAGAGCTTGAGAGGGTGAGAGGGAGAAGGAATACGAGAGAAAGAAGATGGGCGAAGGGCGAAAGGCAGCGAATGGAGCATAAGGGGAGGGCGAGGAGAAGGGACAGAGGGACGGACCGTGGAGGAGACAAATGCGCAGCCTGCATGGGGCTCCAGGAGAAACTGAAAGGCGCTGGGATCCCGTGCCTGATGAACCCATGGGTTCATGGATCAGTGGAGGATGGGCGGGTGGTGGTAGAGCGATGGGGAGGATGGATGAAGACGGGGAATGAGGAGAGAGAGGGAGGAGTGGCAATGAGGAGTGCGGGGGGAGAGGGGGAATAGGATGAGAAGGGAGACAGGGAAGCAGCTGAGAGAAGGGGCACGAGTTGGCAAGTCTAAGCCGTTTTCTAGTCGACTCGTTGACATTGGCGAGGCAGGCAAGTGTATGTGTGTGGGTTTCAAAAGACACAGCTTTCTGGTGTGGTGCAGCGCAATGCGCGAATAGTGGAGATGGATGCATGCAGTGAGAACGCATGCTTGTACATGCGCATGTGTCACACAGTCACCTCACCTGCAGTGCTCCCAGCAGCACAACCGGGTCAACCGGGTCAACGGTGGTCAACGCAGTGCGTCTAGCCATCACCACTTTAGACAGCGGCATCTGGTCTATCCTGCTAGGCTCAAGCATCCACGGCTTATCCCCCCAGCTCTGCTGGCTCTGTTGACTCTGCTGACTCTGCGTCCCAGCCCCTCCCTCCCTGCGCCCCTCCCTCTCTCCGCCCAGCGCTCCCTCCCCGTCCCCAGCTGCTCCTGCGCGCCCCTCTCTCTCGCCCCCCTGTGTGCCTCTTTGCCCCAGGCTTTGGAGTGTGCGCTCTACTGCCAGGTGCCATAGAAGCTCGTCAGGGGCCACTGCTTTGGAGGTGACTTGTGTTGAAACGCGCGGCGGATGGGGGGTGCTGAAAACAGGACGGACCTGGCGGAGGGAACATGTGGTTGGGGAAAAAGGGGATGGGAGAAGGGGATAGGGTTTGGTTGGGGGCTCGAGTTTAAAAACTCTGTCGTGTGAAGAATACATTTCGTCCTTGTTTTCTTTTCCAAAGATTCTAAAACACTCGAAAGAGGGATTGCCTCACTCACTCCATCCATTGTGGAGCTTCAAATCAACAGCCCTCACCAGAGACAGAGCCTGAAGCGCTGCAGTAACTGCCTCCAAAACAGTGGCCGCTGGCCGATGCCGAGACACACAGGGCACAGAGCTAGCTGTGCCCCCTGCAGCCGCTGCCGCAGGTGCCGCCGCTGCTTCTCCTGGTGCTTTTGCTGGTGCTGCTGCTGATGCTGCTTCTACGGGCTCTGCTGCATGCTGGAAGAAGGGGTCCCAGAGCACGTGGCAGGCGAGCACACAGCAGTCTTCACACTCCTGCAGCTCCACCTGCAGGGCAAGGGTGAGGGACGAGAAGAGGGTGGGGTGAAGGTTGCACAGCGGAAGGTGGGGTGAAAAGCGAGCGAGCGTGGGAGGGAAGAGAGTGGATGGGATTTGTAGGAGGGGAGGATTGGGCGTGCGAAGGGAGCTGGAAAACGCAGAAAGCCTGGGAGTAAGTAAGTACGAGAGAAATGGATGATGAGGAACCGAAAAGACGTGCCAGAATTCCCAAGACAGTCTGGCATGTCTCCAAGAGCAAGCAAGCACTAGACAGTCTGGCATCAGCTGGTAGACGTACGAGGGGGATGAGGAAGAGGAAGGTGCCGAAGGGGGCCCACTCATGGGCTGTGGGAGCGTCTGCATCAAAGCGAATGCCCCCAAAGAAGCGCACGCTTGGGGATGAGTCTGAGAGGTACCTGTGGGCGAGCAAGACGAGAATGACGGTGGATGGGGTGGTGGGTGGGTGAATGTCATATAGAAAAGAAGTGGACTGATTAGCAAGAGGGTGGATGGGACGTGTAGCAGTGGTGTGAGTCAAGACCCAGAGGGCTGGAGGAAACTGCGACGGATTTTTGTATATGCATGGGGATTAAGGGCACTCAGAGCAAGGCTGTGAGCAACAAGAGCTGTGAGCAAAGGGAGGGATTCTTGGGTGTATGAGTGCAAAAGGAATTTTCCTGCACACAACAGCAGGGAGTGCGAGGGCAAGACGCACACCTGCGGATCTGCCTCCAATGCCTTGCCTTGAACCCCTCACTCTCCCCCTTCAACATCACAGCTGCACCCACACCCGCCACTGAGCCTATTCCTGAGCCATCAATGCCGGACCAGCTCGACCCGTCCGGCGCAGGCTCGGAGGGTGCCTGGGCGGAGAGGGAGCGAGTGCCCCTAGGGGCCCGGGGGGAGAAGTAGATGCGGGGGGAGAGGCCATGGGGAGGGGAGGGGGAACTGGACAGAGGGGGGTTCTGGTTGGCTTGCTGTGCTGCTGCTTGTGCTGGTGCTTGTTCTGCTGCCTGTGCTCTTGATTCAGCAGCTGATTGTTGCCCTGCTGCTGCTGCTGGCGCTGCTGCTGCCGGTTGTGGTGGTGGTGGTGCTGCTGGTCGCTGTGCTGCCAGCCATGCGAGAGCATTGAGGTCAGGAGGAAGAGGAACCTGATCGGTGGGCGACAGGAAAGAGGACAACACAGAACAGAGAAGAAGGATACGTTCTTCAGAAAGACCAGCATAGTCTAGATTCGGAAATGTTTCAGGCGAGGACAGGTACATAGAGCATAGTCTTGACCAGGGCAAGAAGATACTCTTAGAGAAACGAAAAAACAGAACCTTGTGCTTGTGCTTTTCTTTGATATGGATGTGCTTGTGAGTGTTTGACAATTGAACGCTCAAACGAAGCACGGTGGCTGGAATCAGCAGCAGAGAACGCAACTCGAACTGGACCACCTCAGAAGCAAAGCACGTGTGTTTTGAGCAGCACACGCACCTCAAATCGGATCACCCCAGAGGGGAAGCAGGGCGGGGAGGCGGCGAGGTTGGAGAGAGCAGCAGAGAGAGCGAAAATCGCATCAGGGAGCGACAGGACTGGCGGCAACCGGCGAGTCTCGTGCATGGACACCGGTACCTGGAGAGAAGGTGAATGGTGCGGAAGGAGTTTCAGGAGGAGATTAAGAAGATACAGACACTGTTGGAGGTATAGGAGATAAGAAGACACAGGAGGAGGAGGAGTGATCGCGCGGGGGGAGAGGGATAGTGGAGCATGGCTATTCTGTCCAGGAGAGAGAGTGAGGGCGGGAGACGCATGAGAGAGCAAAGCCAAGGGCGAATATACGACAATTCATTGCCTCAAGATCAGATAGTGCGTGTGGACTAGTCTCGGTCACGCGAGCGTCGATCGCGCATACCTCCATATGCGGCGTACTCGTGCTGTTCGCCGCAGCTGCGCAAATCACCCGCAATTGGCTTCGCGTTCCCGCCGATCCCCGTGCTGCAATCCCCCCTGCGCTCCCCGCGCCGCATTGCGCATTACGCGCTCCGATTTCCTCGCGACGCCATGGATTAAAGCGGAGATGCTGACCCCAGAACGGCGATTGCGGGGATGCACGGGACGGAGTCAGGGAAACACGAGGAGACGCCACGAATGCGCGGGGATGTTGGAATTGTGAGTGTTTGGCTCTGGCTCCTTTTTTCTGCCTCTGTCCTGCACCCGTGAGGCTTTGTGCAAAGTCGGGGACGAGAGACGTCGGGGCGATACCGCTACACTCCATTTAGCTTTTGGACCTAGGAACAGCAAAACCTGGAGTTAAATCGGTCTATGGACGTGATAATTCGCCATCCACGAGGGGCTTAAATAGGTCTACGGAGCCGTTCGGCTAGGTGAATGTGACGTGCATTTGATACTCAGTTAGAGCATATAACGTGCTTTCCTCAGTCAGGACTAGTCCAACTTGGATCCGCGCATGAAGAACACGCGACGCGACGCTGATCAGGGAGTACGTCCAATTCCGCAACGCGCAGCCTTCTTGATCAGCATTGACAGAACCAAAGGGGGAGGCGAGCAAGGTAAAAGCGTATTGCTTTTAGGCAGCAAACCAGGCAGCTCGTAGCCTGAATCGGAGAAAAGGGAGGGACTGGCAAAGAATGCAGGCTTTTCGAGAATCTTAGATATACTCAGTCCGGTCAAGAGGGGTTTCACTAGGTTGTGGTTTATCAGCTTCGTGGTTTTGCATATTCCAAATTCCTGTCTGGGTTCAGGAAGGGAAGCGCGGGAAATTGGAAAAGGGCAATTTCAAGAGGGCTAGCACACGTCAGCGAAATTGCAATCCTGGCATTATCCTTGGCTTAGGTTTTCCATACGCGATAGAGATTGACTGCATTTGGAATTTACGTTTAAATGAATGCGTAAGATCAGGTATGTGCTAAAGCAGAGCCATATAATCCCCCGCCCTGGGAACAAATCCTGCTTCAAGATGATAGTGAGTAATACGAGATATTACAGGCAGGTGATTAACAAGCAGTGGTATAAACTTTATTGTTCTTCACTGCTTGATTTGCTATCCTTGCGACCCTTCTTTGACCCCTTGGCTGCCTCCTTCACCTCTCGGTTGATTGTGCGCAATTGTGAAAGCAGCTTGGTTTGAGGAGGCTTCTGTGACTCCACATCTACCAGCATGCGGTTGAGCAGGTGAAAGAAGTAGCTCCCTGCAACGAGGTACTCCTCATATGCCGCTAGAGTTTTCGCACGGTCTGCGGGCGTCTTATCGCGCAGAAGCTGAAAACAGCAGGAAAGGAAAGCCACGAGAAGAACAGGCAAGGCACGTTGGTTGGAACGCTGTAATCGTCTATGCCAAAAGCATAGCCGGCTGCTGCAGCACAAGAAAATTGAATTACTGGGGTAGGGAGTCTCACCTGGTTCAGCATGCGAATTTCTGGTCTGAGTGTCTTTTCTTTCTCCACCATGGCCACTTTCAGCACTGTCTCCAATTGCTGCACCACCTCAGGGTTGCCTTCCTTACGAGCCTGGACACAAACGGTACAGCAATCACAGATGCAAGTCAGCTTCCCACCGCAGTTGTCTTCCTCCTCAATCAATCACTCTCGCATCCACTCACTCTCCACTTCCAATCCTTGCTTCCCTTCCCCTTCCTCTATCCATCCCTCCATACGTCAAACTCTCAACACCCTGTCCCCCAATCAACCTCTCCCTTCATCTGACGGTCAGCAGAGAAAGGGAAAAGAAAGACGATTACAGCACATCGACGGTCCTACCATGTCCACGTAGGCGGATGCAACCATGAAAAACTCCTCCGACAGGTCGTCCACGCGCTCCCGTACAGTGGCCTCCAGCTCCTTGGCCTGAAGCAGCTCCGCCAGCACCCTCGTCGCATCCACCTGCACTCGCCGCGACTGCGAAGCCATTTTCTCCCCTGGGTGATGCAGGCAGAGCAGAAAGATGCATGGCAGGGTAGTGGCAGGAGGGTTGTTTGAGGAATGACCAGCCACGGAACAGGTGAGCTACCGCTGTTGTTGTTGGAGGCAGTGTCAGATTTCTTATGGATGGTCAAGAATGATTGATGACCTTGCATGTGCGTCGTGTGCTGGGACGGAACGGTCAAGTGTGACTGCACCTATAGGTGTCTAATGACTCGTATCCGGTGTTAACGTGTTGGTATCTTCGTCTCGAAAACAGTAACTGTGACAAATCATCGTCATCTAACACGAAAACAACAAATTGTGTTGATTCTCCGTCTCACGACTACTAAATTGACATAATGCCAAATATTTCTTTTCTGCTTGTGTATATGAGGCCGAGGACTCGTACTTCCACGGAATTCAAACTCACCACCAGCAGAAGCATGGCAATTCACAGAACGCGGAGCTGACGTGTCACTTCCACCACTCAGCCGCTGCCCTTGGCCACTGATTTGCTTGAGTAAGCCATGGTTTCCCGACGCAAAGAATGCCGTGGAAGACTGGCGGAGGCTGCGTGACTCAATCGACAAACGCGACCCGATCGCCGCGGTAGAGCAAGCTCTATCCGCGAGAAAGCCCACGGTCGTAGTGAAGGCGACAGCCATTGCCAGTGCCCAGGCGAGGGTGCTAAAGCGAGGTCACGAATGCCAAAGCAGGTAATGTGCGTGACAGGTCAAAATACTCGAGGTATGAGATAATACCATCAGATTCTTCAAGAAGACCTGAATCTGTTCAGTGGAGATCGAAGGTGAGTAAAAATCGAAGAGAGTGAATGTGATTGGCATAGCTTGTTGAGAGTGATGAGCAAGCAGGTGAGTGTGGGGGGTGAATGAATGTGGAGTCAGCAAGGTGACCTGGCGGCGGTTTGCTGGGTGGCTTGCGAAAATAGTTTTCCACGTGGCGGAAGAAGAGGCACCGCTGGTGAAAACCCTCAGATTGAGTAATCGATGCCTTTTGTTGTATTGCAGCTGTACTTGCATGACTGACGTTTGTTTGTCTATAAGGAATGCATATATAGCTCAGAAATCTCGCAAATCTATTATGAGTAATATCTGAATACATAATGGATGTTATATTCTCCAAAGTTTTTAAATGGAAGGCTACATGCGTACAGCGGAGTTATCTTCCCTGTAAATTGGAAAATGGCAGAGTTTGACCCCGTTGGTGAAAATCTAAGACTTTATGGATTTGACTAGCAAAATCTGAAACAGTCGAAGAACACGCAAATGCGGATCTCTACCGTATGACTACATCGGGCGGACAATTACGAGGGAGCAGGGTCAATGGCTGTGTGCGTGTGTGTTCTGGGGTTGCTACCACCAATCAGGGACCAGAGAGGAGGCCTTTCAGTCTGTCTCTCCTCCTCCCCTCCCCCACTCCGCCTTCCGCCTTCCGCCTGCCCCGACCGCCTGTACTTCCTCCCGCTTGCTTCCTCGGGTGATTTACCCTCTGCTCCACCATAACCCTTGCTTGCCTGCTTCCGCCATTTTTGTTCCCGCTCCATCCCACCGCATCAACCCGCACGCACTTCGCTCCCACGAGCTCGCCTGCTCTCCTCGCCTCGCACTCGACGTCGTCGCCATGGCCGCCGTTGCGAACTCCGCGCGCCGCG
The DNA here is from genome assembly GCA_947471745.1 of Closterium sp. Naga37s-1. Classification (NCBI taxonomy): domain Eukaryota; kingdom Viridiplantae; phylum Streptophyta; class Zygnematophyceae; order Desmidiales; family Closteriaceae; genus Closterium; species Closterium sp. Naga37s-1. The sequence continues at coordinate 1,492,853 of CANJKZ010001129.1, forward strand.
TGCTGACCGCTACGGCTTCGGAAGCCAATGTTGCTGTGCGTCGGTTCCACGCGGCACCGACTCGCAGCGCTGCAGCGGGATCTGGAAATGTAGGTCGCGGCTACAGTGCGCACAGCATGCGGATCTTCTGTTTAGCTAACAGTTACGCTTGTTTGACTCACCTGCGTTCTGATTTTTTTTATTTCTTTCTTTCTTTTCTCCTCGATCAATCCATCTTCCACCAGGAGCCTGCCTACCTTCATGCTCACCACATGTACGACATCCCCTCGGTACGTCCTTCTTCCCTAGCTGCGTGAATCACCGTATCTTCCTCGCTATCTCGTGTCTTTTTGTCCTTGGCACTTCTCAAGTTCCGCACATCGATGTCAATTTCTCTCCCACTATCATGTTAACCCGGCATCGTTGTCAAGCCTACGTATCTTCTGTGAATCTTGTTTTGGATCTCTTCTGTGTGATGCGTGCATCGATCTCTTCGTTCAGATCAAGAACCGCAAGCTGAAGTTCGGTGTTGCAGTCGTCGGCTCTGTGGCCTTCGGTATAGCCGTTCCGCTCATCGCCGTCTGGCACCAGCAGTACGCTTCCCCCCTTCCCTTCTCTTCCCCTCCCCCCCTCCCCTTCCCCCTTCCCTTCCCTTCCACCCCTCCCCTTCCCTTTCCTTCCATTCCTTTATCTTCCCTTCCTCCCCTTGCGTTGCCTTCCCTTGCCTTGCTTGCCTTCCATTCCCTTCCCCTCCCTTCCTTTCTCTTCCATTACCCTCCCCTCCCTTCCCCTCCCTTCCCCTCCCGTCCCTTTCCTTGCCCTGCCTTGCCTTGCTTTCCCTTCCCTGCCCTTCCCCTCCCCTCCATTCCCTTCCCTTCCATCCCAACGTTTCGCTTGTTTCCCTTCCCTTCCATTCCCCCCTTCCATTTTATTTTCTTTCCCCCTTCCTGGTCCCGCTGTTCTCATTTTCCCGCTCATCCCCTTACCTTCCCTCTCTCCCATCTGCTCTGTTTGCTTCAGGATCAAGGCTCGCGGCTGAAGTGCTGGGCTGGGCTCCACTGCTGCTTTGATGAACCTACCGTATTTGAGAAACCACAGGAACTAGCTGTAATTGTAGCAGGTTGAGATAAAAGTCCAATGCTTGATAAAGGTCCGACTCTCGATGCAGCAGTGTATATTCTGATCAGTCTCCAGTTGGCGGATTTCCCCCTTTCTTCGGGTTCATGTTCCTACCCGTTCCAAGCTGGCTTATTTTTGTAGCATACATTAAAACTAAATTGTTGAAGAGTAATAAGTGATTTCCACGTATCGAAGCACCAAACATCGAACAAGAAACATCAAGCCGCGCCGTCCCTTGGACTGGCCCCATTTCTCAAAGCACCATCCTCTGTTCTGCTCCACACTCCGTCCCAGCAATGGCAACCGCCGAAACCGCCGTAGCAAGCGGGCTACCTCCCCAATGGCAGCGCTGGTTCGACAGCCGTCTCGCCGCGCTCCACGCGCACTCCCTTCTCCGCCGCCTCCGGCCCATCGACCTTATCCGCGCGCCTCTTCCGCTCCCCTCCGCGTCGATTCCCCCCGGCGCGTCGCAATTGTTAGAGGGCCCTACGACAGCAAGGGCCCTCGATGACCTTTGACTTGGCAGGTCGGCGCCTAACGACTGAGTCTACTCGGCACCGACGCACGAGTTCGGTGGCGGTCATTAGTGACTACGGGTGACTGTGAGCTACTGCAGCGAACTCGGCGGAATCGGTGCTAGGAATGACGAGTCTTGGGGGTCGTAGGTGCCTTGCTTGTGAGGCACGCTGCTCACTTGCTGTGTTGGCAGGAGTAGCGTGCACGGCGAGACATTCCGGTGCCGAGTTGGGTTGGAAATGTGCGGGGCGCGTTCACCCACCTGCACAGCACTTTCGTGTGGGTTGGGTTACTCGCAGCGCCACGCAACAATTGTGCAACTCTTGCTTGCCTATATATGTTTGTGTTTGCTTGTGTGTTTGATAATTGATATTGCTATTCTACTTGGCCCAAATGCTACTTCAATTCTCACAAAGTCCTTAGAGGCAAACGCTACCAAAACTCTACCAAGTTGCTGGCGCAACATCATTCCCATAGCAGAGACTCTCTCGCTATCGCTACGCTCTCTAATATATTCCTTCATGGTGCGGTGAGCGTGGAACGAACACGCATAGATTTCCGTCGACGTTCGTTAGTATACTCGCCTTGGCGTGCGGCGTTAGTGAAGGGCGCTCATTAATTTAAGTTGAACCTCTCTTAATTTCCCTCCAGTTACGTTCTCGGACCCAAGGATAGGGCGCTTGGTAATTTATTACCATTCGTCTGAGGACCCTTGTGAGGTGACCCCGAGACGAGGGATTCAAGGAAGGGACAATTTAGTTTAATTTGTGGTACCTTGTAGAGACGTCGTAGAGGATGAGTACGGAGGAGACGAACGTGGAGGCCGGTAGTCTTCGCGCACTAGAGGAGGATCTCGAGGCCCGTCATTCTCGTGGTGAGCTTAGTGATCTAGAATACGAGCTCATGATGGAGGGATTACGCTCTCGTCAGCGTCGCGACCATCCCTCGCCACGTGTAGAGAATGTTGAGCAAGCTGCGGGAGGTACTAGTGCGTGGGATATGCTTGGCGATGGCGGAAATAGCGATGACGAGGAGCTTGATGGGTTGATGTCGCGTGGGGTCCTGCGAGGACCAACTCGGTTTAGTACGGCTAGCGTCGGCGGTGTACAGGAGCGTGTTCATCGTGCAGCAGCGTCACGAGAGCATGCGAATGTAGGACGGCGGAGCGTTGCTGGAGGAGGAAATGCGGAAGAGTACGATAGTGAGGCTATGCCGGGCGTTACCCCGATTGGATCGATGTCGAGGGACGAGGGAATAGCCCCCAACTATGGCTTCTTCAAATTCACTCCAGACAAGATCGTCGTCCCTAGGCCATTAGAAGGGCGTCACGACCTGTCGACGTGGACAGAATCGATCGAGCCGCAGCTTGAGATCGCTCAGTTAAAGCGATTCATAGATGGCACCACTCCCATTCCACCAGCGCGTGCACTTGCACATCTCTCTCAGTTCCGCGCGATGCAGTTGCTAACGTTCACCACCATTTCCCGATGCTGCTCCCCAACCGTACAGACGCCCTTAAGGCGTGCCGCTTCAAGGTAGATGCCGGCTTTCAGGCATGGCAGTTTATCATGCGCACGTATATGGCGAAGGACGACCTGTACATAGGTCAGCTAGAGCAGGCGCTCACTAACCTCGAGATGGGAGAGCATGAGTCCGCTACGTCCTATTGCAACCGTGCGCAGCAGATCCTAGTGAACCTGAGGATGGCCGGCGTAGATTACTCGCAGGCGTCGTACATTACTCACGTTGTGAAGGGGTTGCCGCAGCAGTACAACCTCTTACGCAGGATGCTGAAGTTGCCGCAGGTGCGCAAGGAGTTGGACGAGGACACCCTCGCTAGCTACATCATCGAGGAGGAATGTACGCTGGCGGCGGAGGGACGAAAGGACCAATTCCTTCCCCAGGCTAACCAGGTCTTTACCAAGAAGGGTAAGCCCCAATTCCAGCAGACTTCATTCCCTTCCCCTCCCACTACGGCACAGCAGCAGCAGCCTAAGACTGGGGGTGGGGTTGGTGGGGGAGGGGAGAAGTGGAAAGGGGGTAAGGATGGCCAACCGAAGGGGGGGAAAGGGGGCTTCAAGAGGAAGTGCTATGTGTGTGGACAGACAGGGCATGTTGCTAAGTACTGTCAGCAGCGGGCGGATAAGGAGGCAGACACTAGTGGAGAGGGTTCTGGAGGTAGCAGCGGAAAGGGGGGTGATGGCTCTAAGGGGAGCGGGCAGTCATCATGTGCGATGGTGAAGCCCGTTGTGGAGCAGACTCCTCTCGTTGTGCTAGAGCCTGAGGCCGGGGAGGGCTTACAGGCTGTTGCAGCTGCTGTGAAGGCGAACCCGAGCGTCGTGCTGCTTGATAGCGGATGCTCCCACCATCTCATGGGAGATCGTTCTGCCTTTATGGAGATGAGCAGCGGCGGCAGTATTAAACAGGTTACCGGCTTCAACGGCGCTCTTCAGGAGGTGCAGGGGCGGGGCACAGTCGCTCTTCTTGGAGAGGGGGGCAGGCGTGTCTTGGTGCCGGACGTGCTGTACGTACCAGGAGTGCAGGCGAGTCTTCTCTCTGCTGGGCAGCTGCGTGATAGTGGTGTGCAGCTGCTGGATGCCGGGGATGTGACTTTGCTGCGGGCACCAGATGGATCGCTCCTTGGTCGTGCGGAGTTCAAGGGGCGTGTTCTCTGCACGAACTTCCAGCCGTGTTCGACGCAGCAGCAGGAAGGCGAAACGGTGGCACTTCGTACCTTGGCGACGGGCGTGCGGTCTAAGGGGGACCTGTGGCATGCGCGTATGGCACACGTTGGTATTGATGCCATCGAGCGCACAGCGGCTCACGGGTCAGTGAAGGGCTTGGATTTGGAGAAGGGGGGCAAGTCAGGCATACCTTGTGTCTCCTGTGTTGGGGGAAAGATCACTCGTCATACCTTTCCTTCTGTGGGAGAGGAGGAGGATGAGTTGCTCGGGGTGGTGCATGCTGACCTGTGTGGCCCTTTCCGTGAAGCAGCTAAGGATGGCAGCTGCTACTTCTTGGTGCTGAAAGATCGCAAGACGCGGTTCGTCTGGGCCTACCCTTTGGCCAAGAAGAGCGATGCATTGGCGGCGTTCCAGAAGTGGCTCCCGATGGCAGAGAGGCAGTGCAAGACCACGGTGAAGGCGCTGCGCACTGATCGGGGTGGTGAATTCCTGGGCCACGACTTCACGCTCTTCCTCGACGAGAAGGGGATCATCCACGACCTCACGTGCCCGTATACGCCGGAGCAGAACGGAATGGCCGAGAGGGAGATGCGCAGCATTGTGGAGGCGGTGCGGACGATGTTGCTGCATATGGGTGTGCAGCATCACTGGTGGCACCTGGCGTTGGCGCAGGCCGTCTGGGTGCGCAACCGCGTGGAGCATGCCTCGCTGCCCTCTGGTGTGACGCCGTACGAGCTCGCCTTTCGACGCAAACCCGATGTCAGTATGGTGCGTGTCTGGGGCTGCATGCTGCAGTACATGGTGCCGCAGTCGCAACGTGGGGGGAAGCTGGCGCCCAAGGCTCGCTGGGGGTTGCACTTGGGGGTGTCAGCAGCGAGCAAGGGCTGGACCGTGCTGGACTTGGAGTCCAACCGCCTCATCACCACTGTGGAAGCTGTGTTCTATGAGACCATGTCTTTGGCAGGATGGAAGGCTTGGCATCAGCAGGAGCATGGGGGGCGTCCGATGCCCTATGAGCCCCTTCCCTCTTTCTTCCCGATCGCTCTAGACGAGGTGGAGGAGGAGGACGTGGTCGCACCTCCTGCTATGCCCTATGTCCCTACCTCGGTCCCCACCCCACCTCCGCCTTCAGTTTACCCTCGTGTGGTTCCCCCTGCCCCACCTTCTTCATCCTCACCCCCCTTGGCTTCCCCTCCTCCTCCTATTATCCCCTCTCCCCTTCCACCCTCCATCCCTCCTACACCTGCTCCACCCTCCTCTTCGTCTTCCACGGCACCGCCCGTTGGTGAGGGGGGGATAGTGGTGCCGCCGTCCATGGTGATCACCGACGGGCAGCGCCTTGTGACTGAGCAGCTGCAGGATGAGAGTAGTATGGATGGAGTGCAGCAGAGTGGGGGGATGGAGATAGGGGAGCAGCAGATAGAGGTGCAGCAGAGTGGGGAGCTGCAGATAGGGGAGGAGCAGATTGGGGACCAGCAGATGGTGGACCAGCAGCCAGGGGAGCAGCAGACAGGGGAGCCGCAGACGGGGGAGCAGGAGATGTGGGGAATTAGAGATGGTGGTCGTGTGTTGGTTTCTGGGACGACCACTGCACCACTGCGTCGCTCCACTCGCATCACTCGTGGTGTCCCGCCTGTTCGATACGCTTGGGCTGTAGTGGTTGAGCCAGCGGGCTTGGATGACGAGGAGGAGGACGAGGAGTGGACTGACCTGGACCCGGACGTGGCAGCTGACCCTGAGAGGCAGTGGGACATAGCGAAAATGACAGTGAAGGAGGCCTTGGGCTGCTGGAAGGGAGACAAGGTGAAAGAGGCGATGGATGAGGAGATGCGGAGCTTGATTGAGCAGGGGACGTGGGAGTTGGTTCCGCGTCCGCCAGGGGTGAATGTGATGAAGAACCGCTGGATTTTTAACACCAAGTTCCGACCAGATGGGATAGTGGAGCGTGAGAAGGCGAGGCTGGTGGTGAAGGGGTTCACGCAGGTGGCAGGGGTGGACTATGAGGAGACGTACGCCCCTGTGGGAAGCTATGTGACGGCGCGTGTGCTTCTGGCGATTGCAGCTGCACTTGATTTGGACCTGATGCAGCTGGATGTGAAGAACGCGTTCCTCCATGGCGTGCTAGACCGAGACCTTTACATGGAGCAGCCGAGCTACTACGAGGATGGGACTCCTCGTGTATGTAAGTTGGTGAAGAGCCTGTATGGGCTCAAGCAGAGCCCGATGCTATGGTATGAGGCCTTGGATGGGGTGCTGCTTGGGGCTGGATGGAAGAAGAGCAAGGTGGATGAGGCTCTGTACTTCAAGACTGATGCTGAGGGGGAGATGTGCTGGCTGCTGGTGTATGTGGATGACCTGCTTGCTGCCAGCCGCAGTCAGAGCATGCTAGCGGAGCTGCGTGACCTGCTGCAGAGTGCCTTTCAGCTGCGGGAGATTAGCCCTGTGGAGAAATATCTGGGGTTGCAGCTGATTCGGGACAGGCCCACGAGGAGGCTGTGGCTGCACCAGGGGGCCTATGTGGACAAGGTCCATAGGCGCTTCTTTGACGGGGAGCAGCCGCTGCGAGTGCCTCGCACCCCTCTTTCCTCTGACCCCTTCAGTGTGCAGACCTTCGAGGATGTGGGATGGCAGTCTCGCCAGGAGGAGGAGTACAGGCAGAAGGTGGGATCCTTGCAGTTCGCGGCCTGTACCACCCGTCCCGACATCTCGTTCGCCTGCAGCAAGCTGGGGTCGGGCCAGACTGTGCGGAGTGATCAGCACTGGAAGGAGTTGGACCGGTGCTTGACGTACTTGGTGGGGAGCAGGGATGTGGCGCTGGAGTTTGGTGGTGGGCCGGAGTCCTTGGAGCTGGTGGGCTACGCCGATGCTGATGATGCAGGGGACAAGCAGAACAGGACCAGCACAGGTGGCTATGTCTTCGTGCTCGGGGGTGCTGCTGTCTCATGGGCGAGCCAGCGGATTCGTTGCGCCACCCTTTCCTCCACTGAGTCTGAGTACGTTGCTGCTGTGGAGGCTGGGAAGGAGGCGCGCAGGCTGCGCTTCCTGCTGGCAGAGTTTCAACTGCTGAGAAGTGAGGAGCCCACGACTCTCTTTGTGGACAACTCCTCCGCCATTTCAGTGGCAGGTGGCATGGGGCTCAAGGGGAGCCTCAAGCACATGGAGCGTCGTCACATGTGGCTGCAGCACATGGTCAAGCGCAGGAAGCTGCAGCTGCAGTACATCCCTACGAGCGAGCAGCCTGCTGACTACCTCACAAAGGCATTGCATTTCCCCGCCTTCAGTCGTTGCTTCGAGGCTGTGGGGCAGGTGCGGCTCTCGAGCGAGGGGAGTGAGACCTAGACACTCCATGATGTGGATGGTGCCATGGCCTATCCATGGCTGGTGCGGTGCGTGTTTACACTTTGAGCGTGTTTCGTTTGTGTGTATCCCTTTGTTTTGGTGTGTATGTGTGTATGCATGCCCTGTGATTATAAAGGGCCTTGCTGTAGTATGGCAGGGGAGTGTTAGAGGGCCCTACGACAGCAAGGGCCCTCGATGACCTTTGACTTGGCAGGTCGGCGCCTAACGACTGAGTCTACTCGGCACCGACGCACGAGTTCGGTGGCGGTCATTAGTGACTACGGGTGACTGTGAGCTACTGCAGCGAACTCGGCGGAATCGGTGCTAGGAATGACGAGTCTTGGGGGTCGTAGGTGCCTTGCTTGTGAGGCACGCTGCTCACTTGCTGTGTTGGCAGGAGTAGCGTGCACGGTGAGACATTCCGGTGCCGAGTTGGGTTGGAAATGTGCGGGGCGCGTTCACCCACCTGCACAGCACTTTCGTGTGGGTTGGGTTACTCGCAGCGCCACGCAACAATTGTGCAACTCTTGCTTGCCTATATATGTTTGTGTTTGCTTGTGTGTTTGATAATTGATATTGCAATTCTACTTGGCCCAAATGCTACTTCAATTCTCACAAAGTCCTTAGAGGCAAACGCTACCAAAACTCTACCAAGTTGCTGGCGCAACATCATTCCCATAGCAGAGACTCTCTCGCTATCGCTACGCTCTCTAATATATTCCTTCAGCAATTTCCCGGGAAATCGGCGGAAGGTTTTGCTCGGCCAGGGGAATGGGGGGCTGGCGCACGGGACAGGGGGAACGGGGGGAAGGCAAGTGCAGGGGAGGAAGCGGACGAGGATTCAGTTGAAGCGGCATGGTGGGATGTGGCTGCAGTGCAGGTTCTTATATCGGACGAGGCGTTTCAACGATGGCTTGACGAACCAGCGGGAGATGGCGGGCAGTTGTTCCCATTACCCTCTACACAATCACACGGAACACCCAACCTTCCACCATCCGCGTTTTCCGCCCCTTCCAAGCCTTCCCCTTCCTCGAATTCCCCTTTGTCGCCTCCCCCTTCCTCCCCTTCCGCGCCCCCTCACCCTTCCCCATCCCATCATCCGCCCTCCGCCAGTGGCCATCCCTGCGCCTCCCCCCACCGTCTAGTCCTCTTCTCAGCTAACGATTACCTCGGCCTCGCCTCTCACCCGCGCGTCCGTGCTGCTGCCGCCAAGGTGTGTGCGTGCGTGCATGCGTGTGTGCGACTTTTGAGAAGCCTCGGAATTTGACCATCTCCGCCTCGCCTCACACCCGCGCGTCCGCTCCGCACTGCTGCCGCCAAGGTGCGTGCGTGTGTGCGTTTGTACTTTGTGCGTGTGTCTGCTGACGTCAGCCAGCAGATATCCAACCAACTGGCGTCTGTCTGCTTTTCCAACCGGTTGGTTTGTGTTTGAGCACAAAACGAATTTCCCCCCATCCAAGTCTCCTCAACCCCATGCAAGCATGTGAGAAAGGCATGGGACTGCGGGCAATGCTGAAATTTTTCGAAAAGCTCCTTTCGTTTCCTCTCCCCTCCCCCCCCCCCCCCCAGGCAGCATGGCAGCAGGGCATGGGTCCGCGGGCGTCTGCTCTGGTAACCGGTTTCACAACGGAGCATGAGGGTCTGGAGCATGATATAGCACGGCTCAAAGGCACACAGGTGCGTGCTCAGTGCCGTATTGTGCCCAGTCCTGCCATGCTTTGAGACATCTTAAAACTCAATCACCTGTCATACAGGCGAGTGAGCATGAGGGTCTGGGCTGGAGCATGATATTGCACGGCTCAAAGTCACACAGGTGCGTGAAGTGGGAGGGGCCTTCAGGGGGAAGGATCTTTCAACCTTGTGTGAGGTGAGGCTACAGCATCATTGCACAGTTGCTGGTAAGTCACTCCCCCTCCCTCTCTCTCACCCCCTCTTCTCCCCTTCAATACAACCAATTCCGCTTCCCTCATATTCATCCGCATCCTCCCCCGCCCCCCTCACCCCATCCCTCCCCTCTCCCATCTCCTGGGGACCCCCTTTCCTATGGCAGGCATGTCTACTCTGCCCGACTGGTTTTGCTGCCAATCTTGTTGTTCTTGCGTCTCTAGCGCCAGTCCCCCGCGCCAAGGGCAATCACAGTAGCAACAGTAGGAATGGCAGCGACAGCAATGACAGGAGAGAGAATGTGGCTATTGCTGCTGGATCTGAATGTGCCCCACGTAGTGAGAATAGTAGCAGCAGCAGCGGCAGCTTTAGAGGCAGTGGTGGTGGTAGGAGTGTGGGCCATGGGCAGGGACAAATAGAGAGGGTAGAGGAGGGCCGTGTAGACTCCTTGAGTTCAATGGGAGACTCCTTGGCAGTGTTTTCAGATGAGCTGAATCATGCCTCTATCATCGATGCCTTGCGCCTGCTGCTGCCACGCACAGAGAGGGGCGCAGAGGGGGGGCGGGCTGGTGTTGGTGCTGGTGGTGCTGCTGTGGCACTGCATGTGTATCGACACAACGACATGACGCATCTGGATGAACTGCTGTGAGTGGGTGGATGGGGAGGGTGATTTTAGTCGACTCAAAACGCTCACAGAGATGATGATAGTACCAGCATTTCCCTATTGGCGTATCCTGCAATTTTTCATTCTGCTTGGTGGTCGATTGTGCTTGGAGGCCAAAGCGTCCGCTTATGCGTTTCACCTATCGACTCCCTACATGTGGCTACCATTCTCCTTGCTCCTCTATCCCTCTCCCCCTTCTGATCCTCTTCCTTCCCACCTAACGCCCTATCTTCTCCCCTTTTTCTCCTCCTTCTTGCCTTCTTTGGCTCTTCTCCAACTTTCTCCTACCCTCGCGTACCCTCTTCTGCTCCATCTACTCACAGCACCGCATCATCTGCTACCAGAAAGCTAGTCGTCACAGACAGGTACTTTCTCTTGCTTGAAACACACGCACTCTCTTCCCTGCACATGCACTCCCCATCCCGCTCTCTCACATGTGAATTATCATTGCTTTCTACAAGGAGCCTTCCCTCCTCTCGTCCTTTGAGGTGCCTCAGAAGTCGCTCTCTCACATGTGAATTGTCATTGCATTCTACCCGGAGGAGCCTTCCCTCCTCTCGGCCCTCTCCAACCCCGCCTACCCTGCAGTCTATTGAACTATTCAGCACGCATGCTTGCTCGTCGCTGCCTCGTCCATCCCTTCAACTTTCATCTCCCCTCTGCACCTCATCCACCATCCCCCCTGCGGTCTCTTCAGTATGGACGGGGACTTTGCTCCTCTGCCTGCTCTCGTATCCCTCAAGGCCAAACGTTGCTACCTGTTTGTGCTCATTCCAGCCCTTTAACTTTCATCTACCCACCATCCCCCCTGCAGTCTCTTCAGTATGGACGGGGACTTTGCTCCTCTGCCTGCCCTCGCGGCCCTCAAGGCCAAGCACGGCTTTCTTCTCGTGCTCGATGAGGTTCGTCAGTAGCTACCATGCTCTGTGCCATGCCATGCCATGCCATGCCAGGCCATGCCATGCCATGCCAGGCCATGCCAGGCCAGGCCATGCCATGCCAGGCCAGGCCAGGCCATGCCATGCCATGCCAGGCCATGCCAGGCCATTCAAGGCCATGCCAGGCCATGCCATGCCATGCCATGCCATGCCAGGCCATGCCAGGCCATGCCATGCCAGGCCATGCCAGGCCATGCCATGCCAGGCCATGCAAGGCCATGCCAGGCCATGCCAGGCCATGCCATCCCATGCCATGCCAGGCCATGCCATGCCATGCCAGGCCATGCCATGCCATGCCAGGCCAGGCCAGGCCATGCCATGCCAGGCCATGCAAGGCCATGCGAGGCCATGCCATGCCAGGCCATGCCAGGCCATGCCATGCCAGGCCATGCCAGGCCATGCCATGCCAGGCCATGCCATGCCAGGCCAGGCCAGGCCAGGCCATGCCATGCCATGGCATGCCATGCCATTCCATGCCATGCCAGGACATGCCATGCCATGCCAGGCCATGCCATGCCAGGCCATGCCATGCCATGCCAGGCCATGCCATGCCATGCCAGGCCTTGCCATGCCATGCCAGGCCATACCATGCCATGCCATGCCATGCCATGCCAGGCCTTGCCATGCCATGCCAAGCCATGCCATGCCATGCCAGGCCATGCCATGCCAGGCCATGCCATGCCAGGCCATGCCATGCCAGGCCAGGCCATGCCATGCTATGCCAGGCCATGCTATGCCAGGCCATGCCATGCCATGCCATGCCATGCCATGCCAGGCCATGCCATGCCAGGCCCTGCCATGCCAGGCCATGACAGGCCATGCCATGCCTGGCCATGCCAGGCCAGGCCATGCCATGCCAGGCCATGCCAGGCCAGGCCATGCCAGGCCATGCCATGCCATGCCAGGCCATGCCATGCCAGGTCATGCCATGCCATGCCATGCCAGGCCATGCCATGCCTGGCCATGCCATGCCATGCCAGGCCATGCCATGCCAGGCCATGCCAGGCCATGCCAGGCCATGCCATGCCAGGCCATGCCATGCCATGCCAGGCCATTCCATGCCAGGCCTTGCCATGCCATGCCAGGCCTGGCCATGCCATGCCATGCCATGCCAGGTCATGCCATGCCAGGCCAGGCCATGCCAGGCCATGCCATGCCATGCCATGCCATGCCATGCCATGCCAGGCCATGCCATGCCAGGCCATGCCATGCCATGCCAGGCCATGCCATGCCATGCCATGCCATGCCATGCCAGGCCAGGCCATGCCATGCCAGTCCATGCCATGCCATGCCATGCCACGCCATGCCACGCCTGGCCATGCCATGCCATGCCAGGCCATGCCATGCCAGGCCATGCCATGCCAGGCCATGCCATGCCATGCCAGGCCATGCCATGCCATGCCATGCCAGGCCATGCCATGCAAGGCCATGCCATGCCAGGCCATGCCATGCCATGCCTGGCCATTCCAGGCCAGGCCATGCCATGCCAGGCCATTCCAGGTCAGGCCATGCCAGGCCATGCCATGCCATGCCAGGCCATGCCATGCCATGCCATGCAAGGCCAGGCCAGGCCATGCCATGCCATGCCATGCCAGGCCATGCCATGCCATGCCAGGCCATGCCATGCCATGCCATGCCAGGCCATGCCATGCCATGCCATGCCAGGCCATGCCATGCCATGCCATGCCATGCCATGCCAGGGCATGCCATGCCATGCCAGGCCAGGCCATGCCATGCCATGCCAGGCCAGGCCATGCCATGCCAGGCCATGCAAGGCCATGCCAGGCCATGCCATGCCAGGCCATGCCAGGCCATGCCATGCCAGGCCATGCCATGCCAGGCCAGGCCAGGCCATGCCATGCCATGCCATGGCATGCCATGCCATTCCATGCCATGCCAGGACATGCCATGCCATGCCAGGCCATGCCATGCCAGGCCATGCCATGCCATGCCAGGCCATGCCATGCCATGCCAGGCCTTGCCATGCCATGCCAGGCCATACCATGCCATGCCATACCATGCCATGCCAGGCCTTGCCATGCCATTCCAGGCCATGCCATGCCATGCCAGGCCATGCCATGCCAGGTCATGCCATGCCATGCCATGCCAGGCCATGCCATGCCAGGCCATGCCATGCCATGCCATGCCAGGCCAGGCCATGCCATGCTATGCCAGGCCATGCTATGCCAGGCCATGCCATGCCATGCCATGCCATGCCATGCCATGCCATGCCAGGCCATGCCAGGCCAGGCCATGCCAGGCCATGCCATGCCATGCCAGGCCATGCCATGCCAGGTCATGCCATGCCATGCCATGCCAGGCCATGCCATGCCTGGCCATGCCATGCCATGCCAGGCCATGCCATGCCAGGCCATGCCAGGCCATGCCAGGCCATGCCATGCCAGGCCATGCCATGCCATGCCAGGCCATTCCATGCCATGCCAGGCCATGCCATGCCATGCCATGCCATGCCATGCCAGGCCATGCCATGCCAGGCCATGCCATGCCAGGCCATGCCATGCCAGGCCATGCCAGGCCATGCCATGCCATGCCATGCCATGCCTAGCCATGCCATGCCAGGCCATGCCAGGTCAGGCCATGCCAGGCCATGCCATGCCATGCCAGGCCATGCCATGCCATGCCATGCCAGGCCAGGCCATACCATGCCAGTCCATGCCATGCCATGCCATGCCAGGCCATGCCATGCCTGGGCATGCCATGCCATGCCAGGCCATGCCATGCCAGGCCATGGCATGCCAGGCCATGCCAGGCCATGCCATGCCAGGCCATGCCATGCCATGCCATGCCAGGCCATGCCATGCCATGCCATGCCATGCCAGGCCATGCCATGCAAGGCCATGCCATGCCAGGCCATGCCAGGTCAGGCCATGCCAGGCCATGCCATGCCATGCCAGGCCATGCCATGCCATGCCATGCCAGGCCAGGCCATGCCATGCCATGCCATGCCAGGCCAGGCCATGCCATGCCATGCCAGGCCATGCCATGCCATGCCAGGGCATGCCATGCCAGGCCATGCCATGCCATGCCATTCCAGGCCATGCCATGCCATGCCATGACATGCCATGCCATGCCAGGCCATGCCAGGCCATGCCATGCCATGCCAGGCCATGCCAGGCCAGGCTATGCCATGCCAGGCCAGGCCATGCCATGCCAGGCCAGGCCATGCCATGCCAGGCCATGCAAGGCCATGCCAGGCCATGCCATGCCAGGCCATGCCAGGCCATGCTATGCCAGGCAATGCGATGCCAGGCCAGGCCAGGCCATGCCATGCCATGCCATGACATGCCATGCCATTCCATGCCATGCCAGGACATGCCATGCCATGCCAGGCCATGCCATGCCAGGCCATGCCATGCCATGCCAGGCCATGCCATGCCATTCCAGGCCTTGCCATGCCATGCCAGGCCATACCATGCCATGCCATGCCATGCCAGGCCTTGCCATGCCATGCCAGGCCATGCCATGCCATGCCAGGCCATGCCATGCCAGGCCATGCCATGCCATGCCAGGCCAGGCCATGCCATGCTATGCCAGGCCATGCTATGCCAGGCCATGCCATGCCATGCCATGCCATGCCATGCCATGCCAGGCCATGCCATGCCAGGCCATGCCAGGCCAGGCCATGCCATGCCATGCCAGGCCATGCCATGCCATGCCATGCCATGCCAGGCCATGCCATGCCATGCCAGGCCATGCCATGCCAGGCCATGCCATGCCAGGCCATGCCATGCAATGCCAGGCCATGCCATGCCATACCATGCCAGGCCATGCCAGGCCATGCCATGCCATGCCATGCCATGCCAGGCCATGCCATGCCAGGCCATGCCAGGCCATGCCATGCCATGCCAGGCCATGCCATGCCACGCCATGCCATGCCATGCCAGGCCATGCCATGCCAGGCCATGCCATGCCATGCCAGGCCATGCCATGCCATGCCAGGCCATGCCATGCCAGGCCTTACCATGCCATGCCAGGCCTGGACATGCCATTCCATGCCATGCCAGGACATGCCATGCCATGCCATGCAAGGCCATGCCATGCCAGGCCATGCCATGCCATGCCAGGCCATGCCATGCCATGCCAGGCCTTGCCATGCCATGCCAGGCCATACCATGCCATGCCATGCCATGCCAAGCCTTGCCATGCCATGCCAGGCCATGCCATGCCATGCCAGGCCATGCCATGCCAGGTCATGCCATGCCATGCCATGCCAGGCCATGCCATGCCAGGCCATGCCATGCCAGGCCATGCCATGCCATGCCATGCCAGGCCATGCCATGCTATCCCAGGCCATGCCATGCCAGGCCATGCCATGCCATGCCAGGCCATGCCATGCCATGCCAGGCCATGCCATGCCAGGCCATGCCATGCCAGGCCATGCCATGCCATGCCATGCCAGGCCATGCCATGCCATGCCATGCCATGCCAAGCCAGGCCATGCCATGTCAGGCCATGCCATGCCAGGCCATGACAGGCCATGCCATGCCAGGCCATGCCATGCCAGGCCATGCCAGGCCATGCCATGCCAGGCTATGCCATGCCATGCCAGGCCATGCCATGCCATGCCATGCCATGCCATGCCATGCCAGGCCATGCCATGCCAGGCCATGCCATGCCATGCCATGCCAAGCCATGCCATGCCATGCCATGCCATGCGAGGCCATGCCATGCCATGCCAGGCCATGCCATGCCAAGCCAGGCCATGCCATGCCAGGCCATGCCATGCCATGCCATGCCAAGCCAGGCCATGCCATGCCAGGCCATGCCATGCCATGCCAGGCCATGCCATGCCAGGCCATGCCAGGCCATGCCATGCCATGCCAGGCCATGCCATGCCAGGCCATGCCATGCCAGGCCATGCCATGCCAGGCCATGCCATGCCAGGCCATGCCATGCCAGGCCATGCCATGCCAGGCCATGCCATGCCATGCCATGACATGCCAGGCCATGCCATGCCAGGCCATGCCATGCCATGCAAGGCCATGCCATGCCAAGCCATGCCATGCCATGCCAGGCCATGCCATGCCAGGCCTTGCCATGCCATGCCAGGCCATGCCATGCCATGCCAGGCCATGCCAGGCCATGCCATGCCATGCCATGCCAGGCCATGCCATGCCAGGCCATGCCATTCCAGGCCATGCCATGCCAGGCCATGACAGGCCATGCCATGCCAAGCCATGCCAGGCCATGCCAGGCCATGCCATGCCAGGCTATGCCATGCCATGCCATGCCAGGCCATGCCATGCCAGGCCATGCCATGCCAGGCCATGCCATGCCATGCCATGCCAGGCCATGCCATGCCATGCCATGCTATGCCAGGCCATGCCATGCCAGGCCATGCCATGCCATGCCAGGCCATGCCATGCCATGCCAGGCCATGCCATGCCAGGCCATTCCATGCCATGCCATGCCATGCCAGGCCATGGCATGCCATGCCAGGCCAGGCCATGCCATGCCATGCCAGGCCATGCTATGCCAGGCCATGCCATGCCAGGCCATGCCATGCCATGCCAGGCCATGCCATGCCATGCCATGCCATGCCATGCCAGGCCTTGCCATGCCATGCCAGGCCATGCCATGCCAGGCCATGCCATGCCAGGCCATACCATGCCATGCCATGCCATGCCAGGCCTTGCCATGCCAGGCCATACCATGCCATGCCAGGCCATGCCATGCCATGCCAGGCCATGCCATGCCAGGCCATGACAGGCCATGCCATGCCAAGCCATGCCATGCCAGGCCATGCCAGGCCATGCCATGATAGGCTATGCCATGCCAGGCCATGCCATGCCATGCCATGCCATGCCATGCCATGCCAGGCCATGCCATGCCAGGCCATGCCATGCCATGCCATGCCAGGCCATGCCATGCCATGCCATGCTATGCCAGGCCATGCCATGCCAGGCCATGCCATGCCATGCCAGGCCATGCCATGCCATGCCAGGCCATGCCATGCCAGGCCATTCCATGCCATGCCATGCCATGCCAGGCCATGGCATGCCATGCCAGGCCAGGCCATGCCATGCCATGCCAGGCCATGCTATGCCAGGCCATGCCAGGCCAGGCCAGGCCAGGCCATGCCATGCCATGCCATGCCATGCCATGCCAGGCCATGCCATGCCAGGCCATGCCATGCCATGCCAGGCCATGCCATGCCAGGCCATGCCATGCCATGCAAGGCCATGCCATGCCATGCCAGGCCATGCCATGCCAGGCCTTGCCATGCCATGCCAGGCCTGGACATGCCATTCCATGCCATGCCAGGACATGCCATGCCATGCCATGCAAGGCCATGCCATGCCAGGCCATGCCATGCCATGCCAGGCCATGCCATGCCATGCCAGGCCTTGCCATGCCATGCCAGGCCATACCATGCCATGCCATGCCATGCCATGCCAAGCCTTGCCATGCCATGCCAGGCCATGCCATGCCATGCCAGGCCATGCCATGCCAGGTCATGCCATGCCATGCCATGCCAGGCCATGCCATGCCAGGCCATGCCATGCCATGCCAGGCCATGCCATGCCATGCCATGCCAGGCCATGCCATGCTATCCCAGGCCATGCCATGCCAGGCCATGCCATGCCATGCCAGGCCATGCCATGCCATGCCAGGGCATGCCATGCCAGGCCATGCCATGCCAGGCCATGCCATGCCATGCCATGCCAGGCCATGCCATGCCATGCCATGCCATGCCAAGCCAGGCCATGCCATGTCAGGCCATGCCATGCCAGGCCATGACAGGCCATGCCATGCCAGGCCATGCCATGCCAGGCCATGCCAGGCCATGCCATGCCAGGCTATGCCATGCCATGCCAGGCCATGCCATGCCATGCCATGCCATGCCATGCCATGCCAGGCCATGCCATGCCAGGCCATGCCATGCCATGCCATGCCAAGCCATGCCATGCCATGCCATGCCATGCGAGGCCATGCCATGCCATGCCAGGCCATGCCATGCCAAGCCAGGCCATGCCATGCCAGGCCATGCCATGCCATGCCAAGCCAGGCCATGCCATGCCAGGCCATGCCATGCCAGGCCATGCCATGCCAGGCCATGCCAGGCCATGCCATGCCAGGCCATGCCAGGCCATGCCATGCCAGGCCATGCCATGCCAGGCCATGCCATGCCAGGCCATGCCATGCCAGGCCATGCCATGCCAGGCCATGCCATGCCAGGCCATGCCATGCCATGCCATGACATGCCAGGCCATGCCATGCCAGGCCATGCCATGCCATGCAAGGCCATGCCATGCCAAGCCATGCCATGCCATGCCAGGCCATGCCATGCCAGGCCTTGCCATGCCATGCCAGGCCATGCCATGCCATGCCAGGCCATGCCAGGCCATGCCATGCCATGCCAGGCCATGCCATGCCATGCCAGGCCTTGCCATGCCAGGCCATGCCATGCCAGGCCATGACAGGTCATGCCATGCCAAGCCATGCCATGCCAGGCCATGCCAGGCCATGCCATGCCAGGCTATGCCATGCCATGCCATGCCAGGCCATGCCATGCCAGGCCATGCCATGCCAGGCCATGCCATGCCATGCCAGGCCATGCCATGCCATGCCATGCTATGCCAGGCCATGCCATGCCAGGCCATGCCATGCAATGCCAGGCCATGCCATGCCATGCCAGGCCATGCCATGCCAGGCCATTCCATGCCATGCCATGCCATGCCATGCCAGGCCATGGCATGCCATGCCAGGCCATGCCATGCCAGGCCATGCCATGCCATGCCAGGCCATGCCAGGCCATGCCATGCAATGCCAGGCCATGCCATGCCATGCCAGGCCATGCCATGCCAGGCCATACCATGCCATGCCATGCCATGCCATGCCAGGCCTTGCCATGCCAGGCCATGCCATGCCAGGCCATGCCATGCCATGCCATGCCATGCCAGGCCATGCCATGCCATGCTATGCCAGGCCATGCCATGCCAGGCCATGCCATGCAATGCCAGGCCATGCCATGCCATGCCAGGCCATGCCATGCCAGGCCATTCCATGCCATGCCATGCCATGCCATGCCAGGCCATGGCATGCCATGCCAGGCCAGGCCATGCCATGCCATGCCAGGCCATGCTATGCCAGGCCATGCCATGCCAGGCCATGCCATGCCATGCCAGGCCATGCCATGCCATGCCATGCCATGCCAGGCCTTGCCATGTCATGCCAGGCCATGCCATGCCAGGCCATACCATGCCATGCCATGCCATGCCATGCCAGGCCTTGCCATGCCAGGCCATACCATGCCATGCCATGCCATGCCATGCCATGCCATGCCAGGCCATGCCATGCCATGCCAGGCCATGCCATGCCAGGCCATGACAGGCCATGCCATGCCAAGCCATGCCATGCCAGGCCATGCCAGGCCATGCCATGACAAGCTATGCCATGCCATGCCATGCCAGGCCATGCCATGCCATGCCATGCCATGCCATGCCAGGCCATGCCATGCCAGGCCATGCCATGCCAGGCCATGCCATGCCAGGCCATGCCATGCCAGGCCATGCCATGCCAGGCCATGCCATGCCATGCCATGACATGCCAGGCCATGCCATGCCAGGCCATGCCATGCCATGCAAGGCCATGCCATGCCAAGCCATGCCATGCCATGCCAGGCCATGCCATGCCAGGCCTTGCCATGCCATGCCAGGCCATGCCATGCCATGCCAGGCCATGCCAGGCCATGCCATGCCATGCCAGGCCATGCCATGCCATGCCAGGCCTTGCCATGCCAGGCCATGCCATGCCAGGCCATGACAGGTCATGCCATGCCAAGCCATGCCATGCCAGGCCATGCCAGGCCATGCCATGCCAGGCTATGCCATGCCATGCCATGCCAGGCCATGCCATGCCAGGCCATGCCATGCCAGGCCATGCCATGCCATGCCATGCCAGGCCATGCCATGCCATGCCATGCTATGCCAGGCCATGCCATGCCAGGCCATGCCATGCAATGCCAGGCCATGCCATGCCATGCCAGGCCATGCCATGCCAGGCCATTCCATGCCATGCCATGCCATGCCATGCCAGGCCATGGCATGCCATGCCAGGCCAGGCCATGCCATGCCATGCCAGGCCATGCTATGCCAGGCCATGCCATGCCAGGCCATGCCATGCCATGCCAGGCCATGCCATGCCATGCCATGCCATGCCAGGCCTTGCCATGTCATGCCAGGCCATGCCATGCCAGGCCATACCATGCCATGCCATGCCATGCCATGCCAGGCCTTGCCATGCCAGGCCATACCATGCCATGCCATGCCATGCCATGCCATGCCATGCCATGCCAGGCCATGCCATGCCATGCCAGGCCATGCCATGCCAGGCCATGACAGGCCATGCCATGCCAAGCCATGCCATGCCAGGCCATGCCAGGCCATGCCATGACAGGCTATGCCATGCCATGCCATGCCAGGCCATGCCATGCCATGCCATGCCATGCCATGCCAGGCCATGCCATGCCAGGCCATGCCATGCCATGCCATGCCAGGCCATGCCATGCCATTCCATGCTATGCCAGGCCATGCCAAGCCAGGCCATGCCAGGCCATGCCAGGCCATGCCATGCCAGGCCATGCCATGCCATGCCAGGCCATGCCATGCCATGCCAGGCCATGCCATGCCAGGCCATTCCATGCCATGCCATGCCATGCCAGGCCATGGCATGCCATGCCAGGCCAGGCCATGCCATGCCATGCCAGGCCATGCTATGCCAGGCCATGCCATGCCAGGCCATGCCATGCCATGCCAGGCCATGCCATGCCATGCCATGCCAGGCCATGCCATGCCAGGCCATGCCATGCCAGGCCATGCCATGCCATGCCATGCCATGCCAGGCCATGCCATGCCATGCCATGCCATGCCAAGCCAGGCCATGCCATGTCAGGCCATGCCATGCCAGGCCATGACAGGCCATGCCATGCCAGGCCATGCCATGCCAGGCCATGCCAGGCCATGCCATGCCAGGCTATGCCATGCCAGGCCATGCCATGCCATGCCATGCCATGCCATGCCATGCCATGCCAGGCCATGCCATGCCAGGCCATGCCATGCCATGCCATGCCATGCCAGGCCATGCCATGCCATGCCAGGCCATGCCATGCCATGCCATGACATGCCAGGCCATGCCATGCCAGGCCATGCCATGCCATGCCAGGCCATGCCATGCCAGGCCATGCCATGCCATGCCAGGCCATGCCATGCCAGGCCTTGCCATGCCATGCCAGGCCTGGCCATGCCATGCCAGGCCATGCCATGCTAGGCCAGGCCAGGCCAGGCCAGGCCATGCCAGGCCATGCCATGCCATGCCATGCCATGCCATGCCATACCATGCCATGCCATGCCATGCCATGCCATGCCATGCCATGCCATGCCATGCCAGGCCATGCCATGCCATGCCATGCCATGCCAGGCCATGCCATGCCATGCCAGGGAATGCCATGCCAGGCCATGCCATGCCATGCCAGGCCATGCCATGCCATGCCAGGCCATGCCATGCCAGGCCTTGCCATGCCATGCCAGGCCTGGCCATGCCATGCCAGGCCATGCCATGCTAGGCCAGGCCAGGCCAGGCCATGCCAGGCCATGCCATGCCATGCCATGCCAGTCTATGCCATGCCATGCCATGCCAGGCCATGCCATGCCATGCCATGCCATGCCATGCCAGGCCATGCCATGCCAGGCCATGCCATGCCATGCCATGCCAGGCCATGCCATGCCATGCCATGCTATGCCAGGCCATGCCATGCCAGGCCATGCCATGCCAAGCCAGGCCATGCCATGCCAGGCCATGCCATGCCATGCCAGGCCATGCCATGCCAGGCCATGCCATGCCATGCCATGCCATGCCATGCCAGGCCATGCCATGCCAGGCCATGCCATGCCAGGCCATGCCATGCCATGCCATGCCATGCCATGCCATGCCATGCGAGGCCATGCCATGCCATGCCAGGCCATGCCATGCCATGCCATGCCAGGCCATGCCATGCCATGCCAGGCCATGCCATGCGAGGCCATGCCATGCCATGCCAGGCCATGCCAGGCCATGCCATGCCATGCCAGGCCATGCCATGCCAGGCCATGCCAGGCCATGCCATGCCAGGCCATGCCATGCCAGGCCATGCCAGGCCAGGCCAGGCCATGCCATGCCATGCCATGCCATGCCATGCCAGGCCATGCCATGCCAGGCCATGCCATGCCATGCCAGGCCATGCCATGCCAGGCCATGCCATGCCATGCCAGGCCATGCCATGCCATGCCAGGCCATGCCATGCCAGGCCTTGCCATGCCATGCCAGGCCTGGACATGCCATTCCATGCCATGCCAGGACATGCCATGCCATGCCATGCAAGGCCATGCCATGCCAGGCCATGCCATGCCATGCCAGGCCAGGCCATGCCATGCCATGCCAGGCCTTGCCATGCCATGCCAGGCCATACCATGCCATGCCATGCCATGCCATGCCAAGCCTTGCCATGCCATGCCAGGCCATGCCATGCCATGCCAGGCCATGCCATGCCAGGTCATGCCATGCCATGCCATGCCAGGCCATGCCATGCCAGGCCATGCCATGCCATGCCATGCCAGGCCATGCCATGCCATGCCATGCCATGCCAGGCCATGCCATGCTATCCCAGGCCATGCCATGCCAGGCCATGCCATGCCATGCCAGGCCATGCCATGCCATGCCATGCCAGGCCATGCCATGCCAGGCCATGCCATGCCAGGCCATGCCATGCCATGCCATGCCATGCCAGGCCATGCCATGCCATGCCATGCCATGCCAGGCCATGCCAGGCCATGCCAGGCCATGCCATGCCATGCCATGCCAGGCCATGCCATGCCAGGCCATGCCATGCCAGGCCATGCCAGGCCATGCCATGCCAGGCTATGCCATGCCAGGCCATGCCATGCCATGCCATGCCATGCCATGCCATGCCATGCCAGGCCATGCCATGCCAGGCCATGCCATGCCATGCCATGCCATGCTAGGCCATGCCATGCCAGGCCATGCCATGCCATGCCATGACATGCCAGGCCATGCCATGCCAGGCCATGCCATGCCATGCCAGGCCATGCCATGCCAGGCCATGCCATGCCATGCCAGGCCATGCCATGCCAGGCCTTGCCATGCCATGCCAGGCCTGGCCATGCCATGCCAGGCCATGCCATGCTAGGCCAGGCCAGGCCAGGCCAGGCCATGCCAGGCCATGCCATGCCATGCCATGCCATGCCATGCCATACCATGCCATGCCATGCCATGCCATGCCATGCCATGCCATGCCATGCCATGCCATGCCAGGCCATGCCATGCCATGCCATGCCATGCCAGGCCATGCCATGCCATGCCAGGGAATGCCATGCCAGGCCATGCCATGCCATGCCAGGCCATGCCATGCCATGCCAGGCCATGCCATGCCAGGCCTTGCCATGCCATGCCAGGCCTGGCCATGCCATGCCAGGCCATGCCATGCTAGGCCAGGCCAGGCCAGGCCATGCCAGGCCATGCCATGCCATGCCATGCCAGTCTATGCCATGCCATGCCATGCCAGGCCATGCCATGCCATGCCATGCCATGCCATGCCAGGCCATGCCATGCCAGGCCATGCCATGCCATGCCATGCCAGGCCATGCCATGCCATGCCATGCTATGCCAGGCCATGCCATGCCAGGCCATGCCATGCCAAGCCAGGCCATGCCATGCCAGGCCATGCCATGCCATGCCAGGCCATGCCATGCCAGGCCATGCCATGCCATGCCATGCCATGCCATGCCAGGCCATGCCATGCCAGGCCATGCCATGCCAGGCCATGCCATGCCATGCCATGCCATGCCATGCCATGCCATGCGAGGCCATGCCATGCCAGGCCAGGCCATGCCATGCCATGCCATGCCAGGCCATGCCATGCCATGCCATGCCATGCCATGCGAGGCCATGCCATGCCATGCCAGGCCATGCCATGCCAAGCCAGGCCATGCCATGCCAGGCCATGCCATGCCATGCCAGGCCATGCCATGCCAGGCCATGCCAGGCCATGCCATGCCATGCCATGCCAGGCCATGCCATGCCAGGCCATGCCATGCCAGGCCATGCCATGCCAGGCCATGCCATGCCAGGCCATGCCATGCCAGGCCATGCCATGCCAGGCCATGCCATGCCATGCCATGACATGCCAGGCCATGCCATGCCAGGCCATGCCATGCCATGCAAGGCCATGCCATGCCAGGCCATGCCATGCCATGCCAGGCCATGCCATGCCAGGCCTTGCCATGCCATGCCAGGCCATGCCATGCCATGCCAGGCCATGCCAGGCCATGCCATGCCATGCCATGCCATGCCAGGCCATGCCATGCCATGCCAGGCCATGCCATGCCAGGCCATGCCATGCCAGGCCATGACAGGCCATGCCATGCCAAGCCATGCCATGCCAGGCCATGCCAGGCCATGCCATGCCAGTCTATGCCATGCCATGCCATGCCAGGCCATGCCATGCCATGCCATGCCATGCCATGCCAGGCCATGCCATGCCAGGCCATGCCATGCCATGCCATGCCAGGCCATGCCATGCCATGCCATGCTATGCCAGGCCATGCCATGCCAGGCCATGCCATGCCATGCCAGGCCATGCCATGCCATGCCAGGCCATGCCATGCCAGGCCATTCCATGCCATGCCATGCCATGCCAGGCCATGGCATGGCATGCCATGCCAGGCCAGGCCATGCCATGCCATGCCAGGCCATGCTATGCCAGGCCATGCCATGCCAGGCCATGCCATGCCATGCCAGGCCATGCCATGCCAGGTCATGCCATGCCATGCCATGCCAGGCCATGCCATGCCAGGCCATGCCATGCCATGCCAGGCCAGGCCATGCCATGCTATGCCAGGCCATGCTATGCCAGGCCATGCCATGCCATGCAATGCCATGCCATGCCATGCCATGCCAGGCCATGCCAGGCCAGGCCATGCCAGGCCATGCCATGCCATGCCAGGCCATGCCATGCCAGGTCATGCCATGCCATGCCATGCCAGGCCATGCCATGCCTGGCCATGCCATGCCAGGCCATGCCATGCCAGGCCATGCCAGGCCATGCCAGGCCATGTCATGCCAGGCCATGCCATGCCATGCCAGTCCATTCCATGCCATGCCAGGCCATGCCATGCCATGCCATGCCATGCCAGGCCATGCCATGCCAGGCCATGCCATGCCAGGCCATGCCATGCCAGGCCATGCCAGGCCATGCCATGCCATGCCTGGCCATGCCATGCCAGGCCATGCCAGGTCAGGCCATGCCTGGCCATGCCATGCCATGCCAGGCCATGCCATGCCATGCCATGCCAGGCCAGGCCATACCATGCCAGTCCATGCCATGCCATGCCATGCCAGGCCATGCCATGCCTGGCCATGCCATGCCATGCCATGCCTGGCCATGCCATGCCATGCCAGGCCATGCCATGCCAGGCCATGCCATGCCAGGCCATGCCAGGCCATGCCATGCCAGGCCATGCCATGCCATGCCAGGCCATGCCATGCCATGCCATGCCATGCCAGGCCATGCCATGCAAGGCCATGCCATGCCAGGCCATGCCAGGTCAGGCCATGCCAGGCCATGCCATGCCATGCCAGGCCATGCCATGCCATGCCAGGCCAGGCCATGCCATGCCATGCCAGGCCAGGCCATGCCATGCCATGCCAGGCCATGCCATGCCATGCCAGGGCATGCCATGCCAGGCCATGCCATGCCATGCCATTCCAGGCCATGCCATGCCATGCCATGACATGCCATGCCATGCCAGGCCATGCCAGGCCATGCCATGCCATGCCAGGCCATGCCAGGCCAGGCTATGCCATGCCAGGCCAGGCCATGCCATGCCAGGCCAGGCCATGCCATGCCAGGCCATGCAAGGCCATGCCAGGCCATGCCATGCCAGGCCATGCCAGGCCATGCTATGCCAGGCAATGCGATGCCAGGCCAGGCCAGGCCATGCCATGCCATGACATGCCATGCCATTCCATGCCATGCCAGGACATGCCATGCCATGCCAGGCCATGCCATGCCAGGCCATGCCATGCCATGCCAGGCCATGCCATGCCATTCCAGGCCTTGCCATGCCATGCCAGGCCATACCATGCCATGCCATGCCATGCCATGCCAGGCCTTGCCATGCCATGCCAGGCCATGCCATGCCATGCCAGGCCATGCCATGCCAGGCCATGCCATGCCATGCCAGGCCAGGCCATGGCATGCTATGCCAGGCCATGCTATGCCAGGCCATGCCATGCCATGCCATGCCATGCCAGGCCATGCCATGCCAGGCCATGCCAGGCCAGGCCATGCCATGCCATGCCAGGCCATGCCATGCCATGCCATGCCAGGCCATGCCATGCCAGGCCATGCCATGCCATGCCAGGCCATGCCATGCCAGGCCATGCCATGCAATGCCAGGCCATGCCATGCCATACCATGCCAGGCCATGCCAGGCCATGCCATGCCATGCCATGCCATGCCAGGCCATGCCATGCCAGGCCATGCCAGGCCATGCCATGCCAGGCCATGCCAGGCCATGCCAGGCCAGGCCAGTGTTACGATAAGAATGAATTGATAGAAAATGTGAAGTACAACCCTAGATATAGCAAACCCTAATCATGCAAGTAAGTAGAAACGTAACACCTAGACTAACCTAAACAACACATATAAAATATATGTTGACACACCCCCATAGTCTAGGTGACGGAAGTCCTGTAGAAACAACAAGAGCAAGCAACGGTCACAAGACCAGTCTACAAGAACAAGACAAATCTCAGGGTGGAGCTCAAAGTCACCACACACTCCGAGAGCAAGCAAGGGGCCACAAGGCCAGTCCACATGCAGGTACATAGCAAATATAAAGAGATGCAAGAGTACAAGACATGCAGAACAAGGCATCTCTAAGCAAGCAAGTGAGGACGGGCAGGCACAAGGCCAAGCTGGGTGCAGAAACGCTGGTGGTCACAAGGCGGCAACGCCTTGGTCAAGATATCTGCCGTGTTGGCCTCAGAGACCACACGTCGAACGAGTGCCTGTCCACGCTGCTGCAACTCACGCAGAAGGAAGTAACGAAGCTGGATGTGCTTCGCCTTCCCAACCAGTCGGGGCTCCTCACACAACAGGACAGCAGACCTGTTGTCGGCGAACAAGACTGGGGGAGAGCGAGGCCGCTCACCAAGGTCGGTGAGAAGGAAAGACAGCCAGCGAAGCTCCTGAGCGGCCATGGCCGCAGTGTACACCTCTGCCTCACAGCTGGAACCGGCGACAGACGACGCCCGAGTCGACCACCACGAAACAGCACCTGCCCCGAGGCTAAAGGAGTACCCCTGTGTAGACCGACGCGTCTCCGCGTCGTCGGCCCACGACGAGTCCGAGTAACCTGTGAGTGTAACTGGCTGCTTCCCTCCAAGGACAAGTCCCATGCCTGATGTACTCGCCACATACTTCGCCACCCTCTTAGCAGCGTACCAGTGGGAAGGTCGGTGTCTCCCAGGCGCAACAAAGCGCGCAAGGACGCTAAGAGGGTAAGCTAGGTCTGGGCGAGTACAGGTCATCAGGTACATGAGACAACCCACCAGCTCAGGATATGGACCACTGGACTCAAATGACTCGTCCGAAGGTGGAGCCGTGAGCCCATGATCCACACCAAGAGGGGTGAGCTGTACCTTGGAGAACGGGAAGCGAAACCGCGTGAGGATCTGCTCGACCATATGCGACTGAGTCAGCGTAATGGTGCAAGCTGCCCTGTCCCTGGTGATCTGCAGGCCAAGGTAGTGCTGCAGCTCACCAAGGTCAGTGCAAGTGTGTCTCCTCTGCAGTTCCTCCTTCACGGAGGCCAGCGCGCGTCGGTCGGGAGTGGCGAACACTAGGTCGTCGACGTAGACCAGGACAAAGAACGGGGTCGAGCCACGGCGAACGAACAGTGACGGGTCAGCAGACGACGGAAAGAAGTCAAGAGCTGCAAGGGTCGAGCGAAGTGTGTCGTGCCACTCACGTGGGGCCTGACGCAGGCCGTAGACTGGTCGACGCAGCTGCCACTGGGTCCCAGGTGGGAAAGAGCCAGTGAAGCCAGGCGGGCGACGCAGCCAGATCTGCTCGTGCAGGCTCCCCTGAAGGAACGCGGTGGAAAAGTCCAAGGAGTGCAACTCGTAGTCGCGCTGGGCTGCAATATGCAGCAACACCCGAAGAGTACTCATCTTCGGGGTGGGAGCGAAGGTCTGGAAGAAGTCCACCCCCTCTCGCTGACTGAAGCCTCTCGCAACATAGCGTGCCTTGAACACAGGTGGTGATCCAGGCGGCCGCTTCACCTTGTAGAGCCATCGGCCACTTACGACATTCGTCCCAAGTGGTGGGACTGCGTCGACGTAAGTGCCTGTGGACCTATAAGATGCCATCTCTGCCTCCTCAGCTGCTATCCAGTACGAAGCCCAGGGTCCCGAGACCGCCTCGGCGTGAGTGCGAGGGATCGGGATGTCAAGGGCGTCTGGATCCCCCTCAGGGGCAAGCAGCATGGCGCAGAGATGAGGAACAGCGGCCGCAAGAAAACCAAGCTCGAACTGCCTGTCCTCTACGACCTCCAGGGGAAAGACAGGAGCACCCCCAGAGGACGGAGAACGTGCAGGGCCACTCACCAAGTGAGCGGCGTAGTCAAGGCGGTGGGAAGAGGCAAAGCCAGAGACAGTGGTAACAAGTGCTGAGACAGACGACAGAGGTGCAGTCGGGTGAGTGACCAACGCGGACAAAACACGGGAGACGACAGGACGGGAGGCACGGAGGTAGTCGGACAACGGGTCGTGAAGCACAGTGAGGGACGACTCAGGGGGCTGTGGAAGGACAGGAGGAGGTGGAACACGAGAGCGGAGAACAAGGTGAAACGGACCGTCTGCACGGTAACGGGACCGACGGGGCTGTGGAGACACAGCACGACTGAGGGGAGGACGACGAGTCCACTGGGAGGAGGAAAGGGACTCAACTGGTGGAACAGGAGGGGACGACAGGGGACCACGAACAAAGCGTGCAGGTGCTGGGTCGGGGAGGTCGCGTAGTCGCAGTCGCTGCTGCTCCGCCTCCTCTGGCGTCTGCTGCGACGGTACCGGCCCCTGCTGCTGCTCCTGTGGCTCCGCCTCTGCCCTCTCCTGCTGCGGCTGCAGCTGTACCCGCTGCTGCGACCGGGACTCCTGCGCTACCCTCTCCTGCTGCTGCCGTGACTCCTCCTCTACTCTCTCCTGCTGCGTCTGGAACTGCACCTGCTGCTGCGGGTGGGACTCCTGCTCTACCCTCTCCTGGGGGGGCCGTGACTGCTCCTCTACTCTCTCCTGCTGTGTCTGTAACTGCACCTGCTGCTGCGGGCGGGACTCCTGCTCTACCCTCTCCTGGTGCGGCCATGACTCCTCCTCTACCCTCTCCTGCTGCGGCTGCAGCTGCACCCACTGCTGCGACCGGGACTCCTGCGCTACCCTCTCGTGCTGCTGCTGTGACTCCTCCTCTACTCTCTCCTGCTGCTGCTGCTGCTGCTGCTGCTGCTGTGCCCTCTCAAATCGCTCACGCTCCTCCCTCTCCAACCGGAGGAGACGCTGCTCACGGGTCAGGAAACGTACAGTGCGCGGTGTAGGCGCCACAGTGCTAGTGCCTCCAGCTCCAGCACCCCCAGAACCAGCACCTCCACCACCAACACCCCCGGGGCCTCCAGTACCTCCCGCAGGAACACCCCCAGGCTCCGCAGCAACCGACCGCAGAGAAGAAGGAGGAGGAAACTGCGGGACGGACGGGAAGCCAGGGGGTGAGGCAGGGCGAGGCCGCCGAGTCGAGGCTGCCGTGTCCTCCACAGGAGTGACCTCCACGCCCACAACCCCTGCACCCCCAGAGCCGGCACCACCAGCTCCTGCAGCCCCAGTACCCTCACCCTCCGCAACTGCACCTCCCGCACCCCCAGACACGACAGGGACTGGACGCTGCGGGGGGGAAGACTGCGGAGTGACGTGCGACACACCTGACGGGGCAGGACGCGAAGGGGGGGGGGCTACCGGGGCGACTGGTGGGGGCTCAAGGGTGAGGAACAGCGGGGGGGAAAAGGCCTGAGTACCTCGGTGGGGGCGACTCCTGTAGTAACAGACAGACTCGTCGAACGTGACGTCCTGCGAAGCGAAGAACTGGTAGGTGACCGGGTCGTAGAACACCCAGCCGGAGGCGTCCAAAGGGAAGCCAAGAAAGACGCAGGCACGAGTGCGCGGAGACAACTTGTTCGCGCCAGGGGCGCGAACGTGAGCCAGACAACCCCAGACGCGGAAGTCAGCTGCTACGCCCGGAGAACCTGTCCAAAGGGAGACCGGCGTCACCCTTGGCCGTGCGTCACTAGGCCACAGGTTCAGCTGGTGCGCGGCGTAGCGGACTGCCTGGGGCCACAAGAACTGGGGGGCACCGGCATGGCACATGGAGGTCCGGGCAACCTCCATGACCAGGCCGATGCGTCGCTCGGCTACCCCGTTCTGCTGCGGTGATGCTGGTAGCGTGTAAGACTGGATGATCCCCCGACCCTGACAGAACGTCTCCAGGCAAGTGGAAGAAAACTCACCACCACGGTCCGAGTGTAGGCGAAGCCCACACAGGCCCTGGGCGCCACCCCACGCTAGTAGCCACGGCTCGAGGACGGTAGGCACGTCGGCCTTCCGTTGCAAGGGGAAAACCGTGGTGTAGTGGGAGTAGTCGTCCACCACAATCAGGAAGTAGCGCTCCTGACGTGGGCCAAGGACCGGAGAGGGGCCCCAGACGTCCAAGTGCAGGGTCTCGAAGGGAGCCGTGGTGGGGGGGAACGAGGAGGAGTGAGGGGCAGCGCGCTGCCGACCCTCGACGCAAGGAGTGCACAGCGGCGCAGGAGAGCGGGGAAGCGGTGCAAGCGACCCTGGGAGACCTGAGACCAGACGGTAACGTGCCATCCTACTGAGACGCGGGAACGACGGGTGACCTAGACGGTGGTGCCAGAGGACCGACGGGTGGGTGAGGGACCGACAGTCACACGACACAGCAGCTACCTGACCTGACCTGACCTGACCCGACTCAGTATGGTGGGACCCAGTGTGTAGTGAGTACAGACCAGATCCCGGCTCTCTGTGGAATGTGGCCAGGGGCGCCCCAGTGGCACCGACAGTGCAGGAGGCAACAGGCTCGTCCAGTGGGAAAGTAGTGACTACGCCTAGGTCGTGAAGGTGACTGACACCCACCAAGTTCCTAGAGAACGAGGGGGTATAGTAACCTGTAAGAAAACCTGAGGGAGCCGCCGGACACGGAAGAGTGGTGGTGTTGCTAGCAACTACACGTCCCACAGAGGGGTCAGCCAAGGCGACAGTGACTGGAGTGCGCAGTGGTGTGAGGTCGGTACAGTCGCGAAAGAAACAGCTGGACGCTCCAGAATCTAGGGTGAAGGAAAGCTGTGCAGTCTGTGGGGTCGCACCCGAACCAGCTACAAAGGCTAGTGCTAGACTAGTGGTAGCTGCAGCTTCTACACAAAGACCCTCAGAGGCGCCGGGACTGGAAACAACACACGCACCAAGACTGGAAACACAGGTCTCTACTCGTGCAGCCGGAAAGGGTCCTAGACCAGGCAGGTGAGACTCAACTGGTGCAGTAGTGCGCTGGCGAAGGCGCGAAGGCCAGTGCGGTGTAATAGCGTGAGGACCAAAACGCTCACGGTGGAGGTCGTCGAGTCGACGGTAGCAGCTGGACGCAGTGTGGTCAGGACTCCAGCAGGTAGTGCCAGCACCAGGGCCTGTCAGGGCCCGGTACCCGCAGGGGCCGACGTCTCGCCCACTGCTAGCTGAGCCACTGCTGGGGGCGCCACACTTTGGACCCGCAGGCCCCAACTGACGGGAGTGCTGCGGCTGGCCCTGCTGCTGTAGAACCCTAGTACATGCCATGTGAGCCTATGCTGCTACTGGTTCTGCTGAGGGCAGCCTAAGCTGCTGCTGGTGCGCTGGGGGCAGCCTGTGCTACTTCTGGTTCTGCTGAGAGGCAGCCTAGGCTGCTACTGGTTCTCCAGGGGGCAGCCAATGCTGCTGCTAGTGCGCAGGCAGTTGCCTAAGCTGCTGCTGGTGCGCTGGGGGCAGCCTATGCTGCTGCTGGTTCGCTGGGGGCAGCCTATGCTGCTGCTGGTTCTGCTGGTTCTGCTGGTTCTGCTGGTTCTGCTGGTTCTGCTGGTTCTGCTGGTTCTGCTGGTTCTGCTGGTTCTGCTGGTTCTGCTGGTTCTGCTGGTTCTGCTGGTTCTGCTGGTTCTGCTGGTTCTGCTGGTTCTGCTGGTTCTGCTGGTTCTGCTGGGGGCAGCCTACGTTGCTGCTGGTGCGCTGGGGGCAGCCTATGCTGCTGCTGGTGTAGCTGGCGGCAGTGTAATCGGCTGGGGCTACTGACGGCGGGTGTGGTAGGTCGTGGGAAGCCAGGGTTCAGGTGGGGAAGCTGTTAAGGCAGCGGGCTACGGGTGAGGCGGCGGTTCTGTGCAGTTCTGTGCGGTTATGTGCAGTACTGTGCGGTTCTGTGAGGTTCAATGCGGTGGAGAGGACTGGGTGGGGCAGCTGATTCCGGGTGAGGTGCCTGGAACGGGTGGGGCAGCAGGTTTCCAGGTGGGGCGGCGGTTGTCAGGTCTGGGGCGGTGGTTTTCAGGTGGGGAATCTGTTAAGGCGGCGGTTCTGTGCGGTTCTGTGCAGTTATGTGCAGTTCTGTGCGGTTCAATGCGGTGGAGAGGACTGGGTGGGGCGGCTGATCCCGGGTGAGGTGCCTGGAACGGGTGGGGCAGCAGGTTTCCAGGTGGGGCGGCGGTTGTCAGGTCTGGGGCGGCGGTTTTCAGGTCTGGGGCGGCGGGTTTCCAAGTTCGGCGGCGGTTTTCAGGTCTGTAATGGCGGGTTTTCAGGTCTGGGGGGCGGTTAAGACGGTGGGCTGCACGTGCGCGCGGCCGCGACGTACTAGCGCGAAGCTGCGGGTGCGACTAAGGCTGCGCGCGCAGCTACGCGCGTTCGTCTGCTGCGCGCTAGAGGGCTGGGGGGAAACGCGCGGGGTAAAACGAGTGGGGCGCGGGGCAGAAAACGAGTGACGCACGGCAAAAACGGGTGGGGCGCAGGGCAGAAACGGGTGACGCGCGATGTCGACGGGGGGGCGCGACCTACTCGGGCTCTACGGGGCAGGGCGCTTCGGGCTATGGGTCGCTACGAGGCGCGCGGGTGGTGGGCCCATAGACTATCGAGAGAAATTTCGCCTAAGGGAAAAAATCGCCTAGGGGAAAAATCGCCTAAGGGAAACCTAGCTCTATACCATGTTACGATAAGAATGAATTGATAGAAAATGTGAAGTACAACCCTAGATATAGCAAACCCTAATCATGCAAGTAAGTAGAAACGTAACACCTAGACTAACCTAAACAACACATATAAAATATATGTTGACAGCCAGGCCATGCCATGCCATGCCATGCCAGGCCATGCCATGCCAGGCCATGCCATGCCATGCCAGGCCATGCCATGCCAGGCCATGCCATGCCATGCCAGGCCATGCCATGCCATGCCAGGCCATGCCATGCCAGGCCTTGCCATGCCATGCCAGGCCTGGACATGCCATTCCATGCCATGCCAGGACATGCCATGCCATGCCATGCAAGGCCATGCCATGCCAGGCCATGCCATGCCATGCCAGGCCATGCCATGCCATGCCAGGCCTTGCCATGCCATGCCAGGCCATACCATGCCATGCCATGCCATGCCATGCCATGCCAAGCCTTGCCATGCCATGCCACGCCATGCCATGCCATGCCAGGCCATGCCATGCCAGGTCATGCCATGCCATGCCAGGCCATGCCATGCCAGGCCATGCCATGCCATGCCAAGCCATGCCATGCCATGCCAGGCCATGCCATGCTATCCCAGGCCATGCCATGCCAGGCCATGCCATGCCATGCCAGGCCATGCCATGCCATGCCATGCCAGGCCATGCCATGCCAGGCCATGCCATGCCAGGCCATGCCATGCCATGCCATGCCATGCCAGGCCATGCCATGCCATGCCATGCCATGCCAAGCCAGGCCATGCCATGTCAGGCCATGCCATGCCAGGCCATGACAGGCCATGCCATGCCAGGCCATGCCATGCCAGGCCATGCCAGGCCATGCCATGCCAGGCTATGCCATGCCATGCCAGGCCATGCAGCGCCATGCCATGCCAGGCCATGCCATGCCAGGCCATGCCATGCCATGCCATGCCAAGCCATGCCATGCCATGCCATGCCATGCCATGCGAGGCCATGCCATGCCATGCCAGGCCATGCCATGCCAAGCCAGGCCATGCCATGCCAGGCCATGCCATGCCATGCCAGGCCATGCCATGCCAGGCCATGCCAGGCCATGCCATGCCATGCCATGCCAGGCCATGCCATGCCAGGCCATGCCATGCCAGGCCATGCCATGCCAGGCCATGCCATGCCAGCCCATGCCATGCCAGGCCATGCCATGCCAGGCCATGCCATGCCATGCCATGACATGCCAGGCCATGCCATGCCAGGCCATGCCATGCCATGCAAGGCCATGCCATGCCAGGCCATGCCATGCCATGCCAGGCCATGCCATGCCAGGCCTTGCCATGCCATGCCAGGCCATGCCATGCCATGCCAGGCCATGCCAGGCCATGCCATGCCATGCCATGCCAGGCCATGCCATGCCATGCCAGGCCATGCCATGCCAGGCCATGCCATGCCAGGCCATGACAGGCCATGCCATGCCAAGCCATGCCATGCCAGGCCATGCCAGGCCATGCCATGCCAGGCTATGCCATGCCATGCCATGCCAGGCCATGCCATGCCATGCCATGCCATGCCAGGCCATGCCATGCCAGGCCATGCCATGCCATGCCATGCCAGGCCATGCCATGCCATGCCATGCTATGCCAGGCCATGCCATGCCAGGCCATGCCATGCCATGCCAGGCCATGCCATGCCAGGCCATGCCATGCCATGCCAGGCCATGCCATGCCAGGCCATTCCATGCCATGCCATGCCATGCCAGACCATGGCATGCCATGCCAGGCCAGGCCATGCCATGCCATGCCAGGCCATGCTATGCCAGGCCATGCCATGCCAGGCCATGCCATGCCATGCCAGGCCATGCCATGCCATGCCAGGCCATGCCATGCCAGGCCTTGCCATGCCATGCCAGGCCTGGACATGCCATTCCATGCCATGCCAGGACATGCCATGCCATGCAAGGCCATGCCATGCCAGGCCATGCCATGCCATGCCAGGCCATGCCATGCCAGGCCTTGCCATGCCATGCCAGGCCATACCATGCCATGCTATGCCATGCCATGCCAGGCCTTGCCATGCCATGCCAGGCCATGCCATGCCATGCCAGGCCATGCCATGCCAGGTCATGCCATGCCATGCCATGCCAGGCCATGCCATGCCAGGCCATGCCATGCCATGCCAGGCCATGCCATGCCATGCCATGCCAGGCCATGCCATGCTATCCCAGGCCATGCCATGCCAGGCCATGCCATGCCATGCCAGGCCATGCCATGCCATGCCAGGCCATGCCATGCCAGGCCATGCCATGCCAGGCCATGCCATGCCATGCCATGCCAGGCCATGCCATGCCATGCCATGCCAAGCCAGGCCATGCCAGGCCAGGCCATGCCATGCCAGGCCATGACAGGCCATGCCATGCCAGGCCATGCCATGCCAGGCCATGCCAGGCCATGCCATGCCAGGCTATGCCATGCCATGCCAGGCCATGCCAAGCCATGCCATGCCATGCCAGGCCATGCCATGCCAGGCCATGCCATGCCATGCCATGCCAGGCCATGCCATGCCATGCCATGCCATGCGAGGCCATGCCATGCCATGCCAGGCCATGCCATGCCAAGCCAGGCCATGCCATGCCAGGCCATGCCATGCCATGCCAGGCCATGCCATGCCAGGCCATGCCAGGCCATGCCATGCCAGGCCATGCCATGCCATGCCATGCCAGGCCATGCCATGCCAGGCCATGCCATGCCAGGCCATGCCATGCCAGGCCATGCCATGCCAGCCCATGCCATGCCAGGCCATGCCATGCCAGGCCATGCCATGCCATGCCATGACATGCCAGGCCATGCCATGCCAGGCCATGCCATGCCATGCAAGGCCATGCCATGCCAGGCCATGCCATGCCATGCCAGGCCATGCCATGCCAGGCCTTGCCATGCCATGCCAGGCCATGCCATGCCATGCCAGGCCATGCCAGGCCATGCCATGCCATGCCATGCCAGGCCATGCCATGCCATGCCAGGCCATGCCATGCCAGGCCATGCCATGCCAGGCCATGACAGGCCATGCCATGCCAAGCCATGCCATGCCAGGC
Organism: Closterium sp. Naga37s-1; assembly: GCA_947471745.1. Taxonomy (NCBI): domain Eukaryota; kingdom Viridiplantae; phylum Streptophyta; class Zygnematophyceae; order Desmidiales; family Closteriaceae; genus Closterium; species Closterium sp. Naga37s-1. Next base: position 1,529,394 of record CANJKZ010001129.1, read on the forward strand.
CATGCCAGGCCATGCCATGCCAGGCTATGCCATGCCATGCCATGCCAGGCCATGCCATGCCATGCCATGCCATGCCAGGCCATGCCATGCCAGGCCATGCCATGCCATGCCATGCCAGGCCATGCCATGCCATGCCATGCTATGCCAGGCCATGCCATGCCAGGCCATGCCATGCCATGCCAGGCCATGCCATGCCAGGCCATGCCATGCCATGCCAGGCCATGCCATGCCATGCCAGGGAATGCCATGCCAGGCCATGCCATGCCATGCCAGGCCATGCCATGCCATGCCAGGCCATGCCATGCCATGCCAGGCCATGCCATGCCATGCCAGGCCATGCCATGCCAGGCCATGCCATGCCATGCCAGGCCATGCCATGCCAGGCCATGCCATGCCATGCCATGCCATGCCAGGCCATGCCATGCCAGGCCATTCCATGCCATGCCAGGCCATGCCATGCCATGCCAGGCCATGCCATGCCAGGCCATGCCATGCCATGCCAGGCCATGCCATGCCAGGCCATGCCATGCCAGGCCATGCCATGCCAGGCCATGCCATGCCAGGCCATTCCATGCCATGCCAGGCCATGCCATGCCATGCCAGGCCATGCCATGCCATGCCAGGCCATGCCATGCCATGCCATGCCATGCCATGCCATGCCATGCCATGCCAGGCCATGCCATGCCATGCCATGCCATGCCATGCCATGCCATGCCAGGCCATGCCATGCCAGGCCATGCCATGCCAGGCCATTCCATGCCATGCCAGGCCATGCCATGCCATGCCAGGCCATGCCATGCCAGGCCATGCCATGCCAGGCCATGCCATGCCATGCCATGCCAGGCCATGCCATGCCATGCCAGGCCATGCCATGCCAGGCCATGCCATGCCAGGCCAGGCCATGCCATGCCATGCCATGCCAGGCCATGCCATGCCATGCCATGCCATGCGAGGCCATGCCATGCCATGCCAGGCCATGCCAAGCCAAGCCAGGCCATGCCATGCCAGGCCATGCCATGCCATGCCAGGCTATGCCATGCCAGGCCATGCCATGCCATGCCATGCCATGCCATGCCAGGCCATGCCATGCCAGGCCATGCCATGCCAGGCCATGCCATGCCAGGCCATGCCATGCCAGGCCATGCCAGGCCATGCCAGGCCATGCCATGCCATGCCATGACATGCCAGGCCATGCCATGCCAGGCCATGCCATGCCATGCCAGGCCATGCCATGCCAGGCCATGCCATGCCATGCCAGGCCATGCCATGCCAGGCCTTGCCATGCCATGCCAGGCCTGGCCATGCCATGCCAGGCCATGCCATGCTAGGCCAGGCCAGGCCAGGCCAGGCCATGCCAGGCCATGCCATGCCATGCCATGCCATGCCATGCCATACCATGCCATGCCATGCCATGCCATGCCATGCCATGCCAGGCCATGCCATGCCATGCCAGGGAATGCCATGCCAGGCCATGCCATGCCATGCCAGGCCATGCCATGCCATGCCAGGCCATGCCATGCTAGGCCTTGCCATGCCATGCCAGGCCTGGCCATGCCATGCCATGCCAGGCCTGGCCATGCCATGCTAGGCCAGGCCAGGCCAGGCCATGCCAGGCCATGCCATGCCATGCCATGCCATGCCATGCCATGACAGGCCATGCCAGGCCATGCCAGGCCATGCCATGCCATACCAGGCCATGCCATGCCAGGCCATGCCATGCCATGCCAGGCCATGCCATGCCATGCCATGCCATGCCAGGCCATGCCATGCTATGCCATGCCATGCCATACCATGCCACGGGATGCCATGCCAGGCCATTCCATGCCATGCCAGGCCATGCCATGCCAGGCCATGCCATGCCAGGCCATGCCATGCCATGCCAGGCCATGCCATGCCGTGCCAGGCCATGCCATGCCAGGCCGCCATGCCATGCCATGCCAGGCCATGCCATGCCAGGCCATGCCATGCCATGCCAGGCCAGGCCATGCCATGCCATGCCATGCCATGCCATGCCAGGCCATGCCATGCTATCCCAGGCCATGCCATGCCAGGCCATTCCATGCCATGCCAGGCCATGCCATGCCATGCCAGGCCATGCCATGCCAGGCCATGCCATGCCATGCCATGCCATGCCATGCCAGGCCATGCCATGCCATGCCATGCCATGCCAAGCCAGGCCATGCCATGCCAGGCCATGCCATGCCAGGCAATGACAGGCCATGCCATGCCAGGCCATGCCATGCCAGGCCATGCCAGGCCATGCCATGCCATGCCATGCCATGCCAGGCCATGCCATGCTATCCCAGGCCATTCCATGCCATGCCATGCCATGCCATGCCATGCCAGGCCATTCCATGCCATGCCAGGCCATGCCATGCCATGCCAGGCCATGCCATGCCAGGCCATGCCATGCCAGGCCATGCCATGCCAGGCCATGCCAGGCCATGCCATGCCATGCCATGCCATGCCATGCCATGCCATGCCAAGCCAGGCCATGCCATGCCAGGCCATGCCATGCCAGGCCATGACAGGCCATGCCATGCCAGGCCATGCCATGCCAGGCCATGACAGGCCATGCCATGCCAGGCCATGCCATGCCATGCCATGCCAGGCCATGCCATGCCATGCCATGCCAGGCCATGCCATGCTATCCCAGGCCATGCCATGCCAGGCCATTCCATGCCATGCCAGGCCATGCCATGCCATGCCAGGCCATGCCATGCCAGGCCATGCCATGCCAGGCCATGCCATGCCAGGCCATGCCATGCCGTGCCAGGCCATGCCATGCCAGGCCGCCATGCCATGCCATGCCAGGCCATGCCATGCCAGGCCATGCCATGCCATGCCAGGCCACGCCATGCCATGCCATGCCATGCCATGCCAGGCCATGCCATGCCAGGCCATGCCATGCCAGGCCAGGCCATGCCATGCCATGCCATGCCAGGCCATGCCATGCCATGCCATGCCATGCGAGGCCATGCCATGCCATGCCAGGCCATGCCATGCCAAGCCAGGCCATGCCATGCCAGGCCATGCCATGCCATGCCAGGCTATGCCATGCCAGGCCAGGCCATGCCATGCCATGCCAGGCCATGCCATGCCAGGCCATGCCATGCCAGGCCAGGCCAGGCCATGCCATGCCATGCCAGGCCATGCCATGCCATGCCATGCCATGCGAGGCCATGCCATGCCATGCCAGGCCATGCCATGCCAAGCCAGGCCATGCCATGCCAGGCCATGCCATGCCATGCCAGGCTATGCCATGCCAGGCCATGCCATGCCATGCCATGCCATGCCAGGCCATGCCATGCCAGGCCATGCCATGCCAGGCCATGCCATGCCAGGCCATGCCATGCCAGGCCATGCCATGCCAGGCCATGCCATGCCATGCCATGACATGCCAGGCCATGCCATGCCAGGCCATGCCATGCCATGCCAGGCCATGCCATGCCAGGCCATGCCATGCCATGCCAGGCCATGCCATGCCAGGCCTTGCCATGCCATGCCAGGCCTGGCCATGCCATGCCAGGCCATGCCATGCTAGGCCAGGCCAGGCCAGGCCAGGCCATGCCAGGCCATGCCATGCCATGCCATGCCATGCCATGCCATACCATGCCATGCCATGCCATGCCATGCCATGCCATGCCAGGCCATGCCATGCCATGCCAGGGAATGCCATGCCAGGCCATGCCATGCCATGCCAGGCCATGCCATGCCATGCCAGGCCATGCCATGCTAGGCCTTGCCATGCCATGCCAGGCCTGGCCATGCCATGCCATGCCAGGCCTGGCCATGCCATGCTAGGCCAGGCCAGGCCAGGCCATGCCAGGCCATGCCATGCCATGCCATGCCATGCCATGCCATGACAGGCCATGCCAGGCCATGCCAGGCCATGCCATGCCATACCAGGCCATGCCATGCCAGGCCATGCCATGCCATGCCAGGCCATGCCATGCCATGCCATGCCATGCCAGGCCATGCCATGCTATGCCATGCCATGCCATACCATGCCACGGGATGCCATGCCAGGCCATTCCATGCCATGCCAGGCCATGCCATGCCAGGCCATGCCATGCCAGGCCATGCCATGCCATGCCAGGCCATGCCATGCCGTGCCAGGCCATGCCATGCCAGGCCGCCATGCCATGCCATGCCAGGCCATGCCATGCCAGGCCATGCCATGCCATGCCAGGCCATGCCATGCCATGCCATGCCATGCCATGCCAGGCCATGCCATGCTATCCCAGGCCATGCCATGCCAGGCCATTCCATGCCATGCCAGGCCATGCCATGCCATGCCAGGCCATGCCATGCCAGGCCATGCCATGCCATGCCATGCCATGCCATGCCAGGCCATGCCATGCCATGCCATGCCATGCCAAGCCAGGCCATGCCATGCCAGGCCATGCCATGCCAGGCAATGACAGGCCATGCCATGCCAGGCCATGCCATGCCAGGCCATGCCAGGCCATGCCATGCCATGCCATGCCATGCCAGGCCATGCCATGCTATCCCAGGCCATTCCATGCCATGCCATGCCATGCCATGCCATGCCAGGCCATTCCATGCCATGCCAGGCCATGCCATGCCATGCCAGGCCATGCCATGCCAGGCCATGCCATGCCAGGCCATGCCATGCCAGGCCATGCCAGGCCATGCCATGCCATGCCATGCCATGCCATGCCATGCCATGCCAAGCCAGGCCATGCCATGCCAGGCCATGCCATGCCATGCCAGGCTATGCCATGCCAGGCCAGGCCATGCCATGCCATGCCAGGCCATGCCATGCCAGGCCATGCCATGCCAGGCCAGGCCAGGCCATGCCATGCCATGCCAGGCCATGCCATGCCATGCCATGCCATGCGAGGCCATGCCATGCCATGCCAGGCCATGCCAAGCCAAGCCAGGCCATGCCATGCCAGGCCATGCCATGCCATGCCAGGCTATGCCATGCCAGGCCATGCCATGCCATGCCATGCCATGCCATGCCAGGCCATGCCATGCCAGGCCATGCCATGCCAGGCCATGCCATGCCAGGCCATGCCATGCCAGGCCATGCCATGCCAGGCCATGCCATGCCATGCCATGACATGCCAGGCCATGCCATGCCAGGCCATGCCATGCCATGCCAGGCCATGCCATGCCAGGCCATGCCATGCCATGCCAGGCCATGCCATGCCAGGCCTTGCCATGCCATGCCAGGCCTGGCCATGCCATGCCAGGCCATGCCATGCTAGGCCAGGCCAGGCCAGGCCAGGCCATGCCAGGCCATGCCATGCCATGCCATGCCATGCCATGCCATACCATGCCATGCCATGCCATGCCATGCCATGCCATGCCAGGCCATGCCATGCCATGCCAGGGAATGCCATGCCAGGCCATGCCATGCCATGCCAGGCCATGCCATGCCATGCCAGGCCATGCCATGCTAGGCCTTGCCATGCCATGCCAGGCCTGGCCATGCCATGCCATGCCAGGCCTGGCCATGCCATGCTAGGCCAGGCCAGGCCAGGCCATGCCAGGCCATGCCATGCCATGCCATGCCATGCCATGCCATGACAGGCCATGCCAGGCCATGCCAGGCCATGCCATGCCATACCAGGCCATGCCATGCCAGGCCATGCCATGCCATGCCAGGCCATGCCATGCCATGCCATGCCATGCCAGGCCATGCCATGCTATGCCATGCCATGCCATACCATGCCACGGGATGCCATGCCAGGCCATTCCATGCCATGCCAGGCCATGCCATGCCAGGCCATGCCATGCCAGGCCATGCCATGCCATGCCAGGCCATGCCATGCCGTGCCAGGCCATGCCATGCCAGGCCGCCATGCCATGCCATGCCAGGCCATGCCATGCCAGGCCATGCCATGCCATGCCAGGCCATGCCATGCCATGCCATGCCATGCCATGCCAGGCCATGCCATGCTATCCCAGGCCATGCCATGCCAGGCCATTCCATGCCATGCCAGGCCATGCCATGCCATGCCAGGCCATGCCATGCCAGGCCATGCCATGCCATGCCATGCCATGCCATGCCAGGCCATGCCATGCCATGCCATGCCATGCCAAGCCAGGCCATGCCATGCCAGGCCATGCCATGCCAGGCAATGACAGGCCATGCCATGCCAGGCCATGCCATGCCAGGCCATGCCAGGCCATGCCATGCCATGCCATGCCATGCCAGGCCATGCCATGCTATCCCAGGCCATTCCATGCCATGCCATGCCATGCCATGCCATGCCAGGCCATTCCATGCCATGCCAGGCCATGCCATGCCATGCCAGGCCATGCCATGCCAGGCCATGCCATGCCAGGCCATGCCATGCCAGGCCATGCCAGGCCATGCCATGCCATGCCAGGCCATGCCATGCCATGCCAGGCTATGCCATGCCAGGCCAGGCCATGCCATGCCATGCCAGGCCATGCCATGCCAGGCCATGCCATGCCAGGCCAGGCCAGGCCATGCCATGCCATGCCAGGCCATGCCATGCCATGCCATGCCATGCGAGGCCATGCCATGCCATGCCAGGCCATGCCAAGCCAAGCCAGGCCATGCCATGCCAGGCCATGCCATGCCATGCCAGGCTATGCCATGCCAGGCCATGCCATGCCATGCCATGCCATGCCATGCCAGGCCATGCCAGGCCATGCCATGCCAGGCCATGCCATGCCAGGCCATGCCATGCCAGGCCATGCCATGCCAGGCCATGCCATGCCATGCCATGACATGCCAGGCCATGCCATGCCAGGCCATGCCATGCCATGCCAGGCCATGCCATGCCAGGCCATGCCATGCCATGCCAGGCCGCCATGCCATGCCATGCCAGGCCATGCCATGCCAGGCCATGCCATGCCATGCCAGGCCACGCCATGCCATGCCATGCCATGCCATGCCAGGCCATGCCATGCCAGGCCATGCCATGCCAGGCCAGGCCATGCCATGCCATGCCATGCCAGGCCATGCCATGCCATGCCATGCCATGCGAGGCCATGCCATGCCATGCCAGGCCATGCCATGCCAAGCCAGGCCATGCCATGCCAGGCCATGCCATGCCATGCCAGGCTATGCCATGCCAGGCCAGGCCATGCCATGCCATGCCAGGCCATGCCATGCCAGGCCATGCCATGCCAGGCCAGGCCAGGCCATGCCATGCCATGCCAGGCCATGCCATGCCATGCCATGCCATGCGAGGCCATGCCATGCCATGCCAGGCCATGCCATGCCAAGCCAGGCCATGCCATGCCAGGCCATGCCATGCCATGCCAGGCTATGCCATGCCAGGCCATGCCATGCCATGCCATGCCATGCCAGGCCATGCCATGCCAGGCCATGCCATGCCAGGCCATGCCATGCCAGGCCATGCCATGCCAGGCCATGCCATGCCAGGCCATGCCATGCCATGCCATGACATGCCAGGCCATGCCATGCCAGGCCATGCCATGCCATGCCAGGCCATGCCATGCCAGGCCATGCCATACCATGCCAGGCCATGCCATGCCAGGCCTTGCCATGCCATGCCAGGCCTGGACATGCCATTCCATGCCATGCCAGGACATGCCATGCCATGCAAGGCCATGCCATGCCAGGCCATGCCATGCCATGCCAGGCCATGCCATGCCATGCCAGGCCATGCCATGCCATGCCATGCCATGCCATGCCAGGCCATGCCATGCCATGCCATGCCATGCCAAGCCAGGCCATGCCATGCCAGGCCATGCCATGCCAGGCAATGACAGGCCATGCCATGCCAGGCCATGCCATGCCAGGCCATGCCAGGCCATGCCATGCCATGCCATGCCATGCCAGGCCATGCCATGCTATCCCAGGCCATTCCATGCCATGCCATGCCATGCCATGCCATGCCAGGCCATTCCATGCCATGCCAGGCCATGCCATGCCATGCCAGGCCATGCCATGCCAGGCCATGCCATGCCAGGCCATGCCATGCCAGGCCATGCCAGGCCATGCCATGCCATGCCATGCCATGCCATGCCATGCCATGCCAAGCCAGGCCATGCCATGCCAGGCCATGCCATGCCAGGCCATGACAGGCCATGCCATGCCAGGCCATGCCATGCCAGGCCATGACAGGCCATGCCATGCCAGGCCATGCCATGCCATGCCATGCCAGGCCATGCCATGCCATGCCATGCCATGCCAGGCCATGCCATGCTATCCCAGGCCATGCCATGCCAGGCCATTCCATGCCATGCCAGGCCATGCCATGCCATGCCAGGCCATGCCATGCCAGGCCATGCCATGCCAGGCCATGCCATGCCAGGCCATGCCATGCCGTGCCAGGCCATGCCATGCCAGGCCGCCATGCCATGCCATGCCAGGCCATGCCATGCCAGGCCATGCCATGCCATGCCAGGCCACGCCATGCCATGCCATGCCATGCCATGCCAGGCCATGCCATGCCAGGCCATGCCATGCCAGGCCAGGCCATGCCATGCCATGCCATGCCAGGCCATGCCATGCCATGCCATGCCATGCGAGGCCATGCCATGCCATGCCAGGCCATGCCATGCCAAGCCAGGCCATGCCATGCCAGGCCATGCCATGCCATGCCAGGCTATGCCATGCCAGGCCAGGCCATGCCATGCCATGCCAGGCCATGCCATGCCAGGCCATGCCATGCCAGGCCAGGCCAGGCCATGCCATGCCATGCCAGGCCATGCCATGCCATGCCATGCGAGGCCATGCCATGCCATGCCAGGCCATGCCATGCCAAGCCAGGCCATGCCATGCCAGGCCATGCCATGCCATGCCAGGCTATGCCATGCCAGGCCATGCCATGCCATGCCATGCCATGCCAGGCCATGCCATGCCAGGCCATGCCATGCCAGGCCATGCCATGCCAGGCCATGCCATGCCAGGCCATGCCATGCCAGGCCATGCCATGCCATGCCATGACATGCCAGGCCATGCCATGCCAGGCCATGCCATGCCATGCCAGGCCATGCCATGCCAGGCCATGCCATACCATGCCAGGCCATGCCATGCCAGGCCTTGCCATGCCATGCCAGGCCTGGACATGCCATTCCATGCCATGCCAGGACATGCCATGCCATGCAAGGCCATGCCATGCCAGGCCATGCCATGCCATGCCAGGCCATGCCATGCCATGCCAGGCCATGCCATGCCAGGCCATGCCATGCCATGCCAGGCCATGCCATGCCAGGCCTTGCCATGCCATGCCAGGCCTGGCCATGCCATGCCAGGCCATGCCATGCTAGGCCAGGCCAGGCCAGGCCAGGCCATGCCAGGCCATGCCATGCCATGCCATGCCATGCCATGCCATACCATGCCATGCCATGCCATGCCATGCCATGCCATGCCAGGCCATGCCATGCCATGCCAGGGAATGCCATGCCAGGCCATGCCATGCCATGCCAGGCCATGCCATGCCATGCCAGGCCATGCCATGCCAGGCCTTGCCATGCCATGCCAGGCCTGGCCATGCCATGCCAGGCCATGCCATGCTAGGCCAGGCCAGGCCAGGCCATGCCAGGCCATGCCATGCCATGCCATGCCATGCCATGCCATGACAGGCCATGCCAGGCCATGCCAGGCCATGCCATGCCATACCAGGCCATGCCATGCCAGGCCATGCCATGCCATGCCAGGCCATGCCATGCCATGCCATGCCATGCCAGGCCATGCCATGCTATGCCAGGCCATGCCATACCATGCCACGGGATGCCATGCCAGGCCATTCCATGCCATGCCAGGCCATGCCAGGCCATGCCATGCCAGGCCATGCCATGCCATGCCAGGCCATGCCATGCCGTGCCAGGCCATGCCATGCCAGGCCGCCATGCCATGCCATGCCAGGCCATGCCATGCCAGGCCATGCCATGCCATGCCAGGCCATGCCATGCCATGCCATGCCATGCCATGCCATGCCAGGCCATGCCATGCTATCCCAGGCCATGCCATGCCAGGCCATTCCATGCCATGCCAGGCCATGCCATGCCATGCCAGGCCATGCCATGCCAGGCCATGCCATGCCATGCCATGCCATGCCATGCCAGGCCATGCCATGCCATGCCATGCCATGCCAAGCCAGGCCATGCCATGCCAGGCCATGCCATGCCAGGCAATGACAGGCCATGCCATGCCAGGCCATGCCATGCCAGGCCATGCCAGGCCATGCCATGCCATGCCATGCCATGCCAGGCCATGCCATGCTATCCCAGGCCATTCCATGCCATGCCATGCCATGCCATGCCATGCCAGGCCATTCCATGCCATGCCAGGCCATGCCATGCCATGCCAGGCCATGCCATGCCAGGCCATGCCATGCCAGGCCATGCCATGCCAGGCCATGCCAGGCCATGCCATGCCATGCCATGCCATGCCATGCCATGCCATGCCAAGCCAGGCCATGCCATGCCAGGCCATGCCATGCCAGGCCATGACAGGCCATGCCATGCCAGGCCATGCCATGCCAGGCCATGACAGGCCATGCCATGCCAGGCCATGCCATGCCATGCCATGCCAGGCCATGCCATGCCATGCCATGCCATGCCAGGCCATGCCATGCTATCCCAGGCCATGCCATGCCAGGCCATTCCATGCCATGCCAGGCCATGCCATGCCATGCCAGGCCATGCCATGCCAGGCCATGCCATGCCAGGCCATGCCATGCCAGGCCATGCCATGCCGTGCCAGGCCATGCCATGCCAGGCCGCCATGCCATGCCATGCCAGGCCATGCCATGCCAGGCCATGCCATGCCATGCCAGGCCACGCCATGCCATGCCATGCCATGCCATGCCAGGCCATGCCATGCCAGGCCATGCCATGCCAGGCCAGGCCATGCCATGCCATGCCATGCCAGGCCATGCCATGCCATGCCATGCCATGCGAGGCCATGCCATGCCATGCCAGGCCATGCCATGCCAAGCCAGGCCATGCCATGCCAGGCCATGCCATGCCATGCCAGGCTATGCCATGCCAGGCCAGGCCATGCCATGCCATGCCAGGCCATGCCATGCCAGGCCATGCCATGCCAGGCCAGGCCAGGCCATGCCATGCCATGCCAGGCCATGCCATGCCATGCCATGCCATGCGAGGCCATGCCATGCCATGCCAGGCCATGCCATGCCAAGCCAGGCCATGCCATGCCAGGCCATGCCATGCCATGCCAGGCTATGCCATGCCAGGCCATGCCATGCCATGCCATGCCATGCCAGGCCATGCCATGCCAGGCCATGCCATGCCAGGCCATGCCATGCCAGGCCATGCCATGCCAGGCCATGCCATGCCAGGCCATGCCATGCCATGCCATGACATGCCAGGCCATGCCATGCCAGGCCATGCCATGCCATGCCAGGCCATGCCATGCCAGGCCATGCCATACCATGCCAGGCCATGCCATGCCAGGCCTTGCCATGCCATGCCAGGCCATGCCATGCCATGCCAGGCCATGCCAGGCCATGCCATGCCATGCCATGCCATGCCAGGCCATGCCATGCCATGCCATGCCAGGCCATGCCATGCCAGGCCATGCCATGCCAGGCCATGACAGGCCATGCCATGCCAGGCCATGCCATGCCAGGCCATGCCAGGCCATGCCATGCCAGGCTATGCCATGCCATGCCAGGCCATGCCATGCCATGCCATGCCATGCCAGGCCATGCCATGCCAGGCCATGCCATGCCATGCCATGCCATGCGAGGCCATGCCATGCCATGCCAGGCCATGCCATGCCAAGCCAGGCCATGCCATGCCAGGCCATGCCATGCCATGCCATGCCAGGCCATGCCAGGCCAGGCCATGCCAGGCCATGCCATGCCATGCCATGCCATGCCAAGCCATGCCATGCCAGGCCATGCCATGCCAGGCCATGCCATGCCAGGCCATGCCATGCCAGGCCATGCCATGCCAGGCCATGCCATGCCATGCCATGACATGCCAGGCCATGCCATGCCAGGCCATGCCATGCCATGCCAGGCCATGCCATGCCAGGCCATGCCATGCCATGCCAGGCCATGCCATGCCAGGCCTTGCCATGCCATGCCAGGCCTGGCCATGCCATGCCAGGCCATGCCATGCTAGGCCAGGCCAGGCCAGGCCAGGCCATGCCAGGCCATGCCATGCCATGCCATGCCATGCCATGCCATACCATGCCATGCCATGCCATGCCATGCCATGCCATGCCATGCCATGCCATGCCAGGCCATGCCATGCCATGCCATGCCATGCCAGGCCATGCCATGCCATGCCAGGGAATGCCATGCCAGGCCATGCCATGCCATGCCAGGCCATGCCATGCCATGCCAGGCCATGCCATGCCAGGCCTTGCCATGCCATGCCAGGCCTGGCCATGCCATGCCAGGCCATGCCATGCTAGGCCAGGCCAGGCCAGGCCATGCCAGGCCATGCCATGCCATGCCATGCCATGCCATACCATGCCATGCCATGCCATGCCATGCCATGCCATGCCAGGCCATGCCATGCCATGCCAGGGAATGCCATGCCAGGCCATGCCATGCCATGCCAGGCCATGCCATGCCAGGCCATGCCATGCCAGGCCATGCCAGGCCATGCCATGCCAGGCCATGCCATGCCAGGCCATGCCATGCCATGCCAGGCCATGCCATGCCGTTCCAAGCCATGCCATGCCAGGCCATGCCATGCCAGGCCATGCCATGCCAGGCCATGCCATGCCATGCCATGCCATGCCAGGCCAGGACATGCCAGGCCATGCCAGGCCAGGCCATGCCATGCCATGCCAGGCCAGGCCATGCCATGCCATGCCATGCCATGCCATGCCATGCCATGACAGGCCATGCCAGGCCATGCCAGGCCATGCCATGCCATACCAGGCCATGCCATGCCAGGCCATGCCATGCCATGCCATGCCATGCCAGGCCATGCCATGCTATGCCAGGCCATGCCATGCCAGGCCATGCCATGCCATGCCATGCCAGGCCATGCCATGCCAGGCCATTCCATGCCATGCCATGCCATGCCAGGCCATTCCATGCCATGCCATGCCATGCCAGGCCATGGCATGCCATGCCAGGCCAGGCCATGCCATGCCATGCCAGGCCATGCCATGCCAGGCCATGCCATGCCATGCCAGGCCATGCCATGCCATGCCAGGCCATGCCATGCCATTCCAGGCCATGCCATGCCATGCCAGGCCATGCCAGGCCATGCCATGCCAGGCCATGCCAGGCCATGCCATGCCATTCCATGCCATGCCATGCCAGGCCATGCCATGCCAGGCCATGCCATGCCAGGCCATGCCATGCCAGGCCATGCCATGCCATGCCAGGCCATGCCATGCCATGCCATGCCATGCCAGGCCATGCCATGCCAGGCCATGCCATGCCATGCCAGGCCATGCCATGCCATGCCAGGGCATGCCATGCCATGCCAGGCCTTGCCATGCCATGCCAGGCCTGGCCATGCCATGCCAGGCCATGCCATGCTAGGCCAGGCCAGGCCAGGCCATGCCAGGCCATGCCATGCCAGCACATGCCATGCCATGCCATGCCATGCCATGCCATGCCAGGCCATGCCATGCCATGCCAGGGGATGCCATGCCAGGCCATTCCATGCCATGCCAGGCCATGCCATGCCAGGCCATGCCATGCCAGGCCATGCCAGGCCATGCCATGCCATGCCAGGCCATGCCATGCCGTGCCAGGCCATGCCATGCCAAGCCGCCATGCCATGCCAGGCCATGCCATGCCAGGCCATGCCATGCCATGCCATGCCATGCCAGGCCAGGACATGCCATGCCATGCCATGCCAGGCCATGCCATGCCATGCCATGCCATGCCATGCCAGGACATGCCATGCCATTCCAGGCCATGCCATGCCATGCCATGCCAGGCCATGCCATGCCATGCCATGCCATGCCATGCCTGGCCATGCCATGCCAGGCCATGCCATGCCATGCCATGCCAGGCCATGCCATGCCAGGCCATGCCATGCCAGGCCATGCCATGCCATGCCAGGCCATTCCATGCCATGCCAGGCCATGCCATGCCATGCCATGCCAGGCCATGCCATGCCAGGCCATGCCATGCCATGCCATGCCATGCCATGCCAGGCCATGCCATGCCAGGCCATGCCAGGCCGCCATGCCATGCCAGGCCATGCCATGCCAGGCCAGGCCATGCCATGCCAGGCCATGCCATGCCATGCTAGGCCATGCCATGCCATGCCATGCCAGGCCATGCCATGCCATGCCATGCCGTGCCAGGCCATGCCAGGCCATTCCAGGCCATGCCAGGCCATGCCATGCCAGGCCATGCCATGCCAGGCCATGCCATGCCAGGCCATGCCATGCCAGGCCATGCCATGCCATGCCATGCCATGCCAGGCCATGCCATGCCAGGCCATGCCAGGCCATGCCATGCCAGGCCATGCCATGCCAGGCCATGCCATGCCATGCCAGGCCATGCCATGCCATGCCATGCTAGGCCATGCCATGCCATGCCATGCCATGCCATGCCAGGCCATGCCATGCCATGCCATGCCGTTCCAGGCCATGCCAGGCCATTCCAGGCCATGCCAGGCCATGCCATGCCAGGCCATGCCATGCCAGGCCATGCCATGCCAGGCCTACCATGCCATGCCATGCCATGCCAGGCCATGCCATGCCAGGCCATGCCAGGCCATGCCATGCCAGGCCATGCCATGCCAGGCCATGCCATGCCATGCCATGCCAGGCCATGCCATGCCAGGCCATGCCATGCCAGGCCATGCCAGGCCATGCCATGCCAGGCCATGCATTGCCATGCCATGCCATGCCATGCCATGCCATGCCAGGCCATGCCATGCCATGCCATGCCAGGCCATGCCATGCCAGGCCATGCATTGCCATGCCATGCCAGGCCATGCCATGCCATGCCAGGCCATGCCATGCCATGCCATGCCAGGCCATGCCATGCCAGGCTATGCCATGCCAGGCCAGGCCATGCCATGCCATGCCAGGCCATGCCATGCCAGGCCATGCCATGCCAGGCCAGGCCATGCCATGCCATGCCAGGCCATGCCATGCCATGCCATGCCATGCGAGGCCATGCCATGCCATGCCAGGCCATGCCATGCCAAGCCAGGCCATGCCATGCCAGGCCATGCCATGCCATGCCAGGCTATGCCATGCCAGGCCATGCCATGCCATGCCATGCCATGCCAGGCCATGCCATGCCAGGCCATGCCATGCCAGGCCATGCCATGCCAGGCCATGCCATGCCAGGCCATGCCATGCCAGGCCATGCCATGCCATGCCATGACATGCCAGGCCATGCCATGCCAGGCCATGCCATGCCATGCCAGGCCATGCCATGCCAGGCCATGCCATACCATGCCAGGCCATGCCATGCCAGGCCTTGCCATGCCATGCCAGGCCATGCCATGCCATGCCAGGCCATGCCAGGCCATGCCATGCCATGCCATGCCATGCCAGGCCATGCCATGCCAGGCCATGCCATGCCAGGCCATGACAGGCCATGCCATGCCAGGCCATGCCATGCCAGGCCATGCCAGGCCATGCCATGCCAGGCTATGCCATGCCATGCCAGGCCATGCCATGCCATGCCATGCCATGCCAGGCCATGCCATGCCAGGCCATGCCATGCCATGCCATGCCATGCGAGGCCATGCCATGCCATGCCAGGCCATGCCATGCCAAGCCAGGCCATGCCATGCCAGGCCATGCCATGCCATGCCAGGCCATGCCAGGCCAGGCCATGCCAGGCCATGCCATGCCATGCCATGCCATGCCAAGCCATGCCATGCCAGGCCATGCCATGCCAGGCCATGCCATGCCAGGCCATGCCATGCCAGGCCATGCCATGCCAGGCCATGCCATGCCATGCCATGACATGCCAGGCCATGCCATGCCAGGCCATGCCATGCCATGCCAGGCCATGCCATGCCAGGCCATGCCATGCCATGCCAGGCCATGCCATGCCAGGCCTTGCCATGCCATGCCAGGCCTGGCCATGCCATGCCATGACAGGCCATGCCATGCTAGGCCAGGCCAGGCCAGGCCAGGCCATGCCAGGCCATGCCATGCCATGCCATGCCATGCCATGCCAGGCCATTCCATGCCATGCCAGGCCATGCCATGCCATGCCATGCCATGCCAGGCCATGCCATGCCATGCCATTCCAGGCCATGCCATGCCATGCCATGCCAGGCCATGCCATGCCATGCCATGCCATGCCTGGCCATGCCATGCCAGGCCATGCCATGCCATGCCATGCCATGCCATGCCATGCCATGCCTGGCCATGCCATGCCATGCCATGCCATGCCATGCCATGCCATGCCATGCCATGCCATGCCATGCCATGCCTGGCCATGCCATGCCATGCCAGGCCAGGCCATGCCATGCCATTCCAGGCCATGCCATGCCATGCCATGCCAGGCCATGCCATGCCATGCCATGCCATGCCTGGCCATGCCATGCCAGGCCATGCCATGCCATGCCATGCCAGGCCATGCCATGCCAGGCCATGCCATGCCAGGCCATGCCATGCCATGCCAGGCCATTCCATGCCATGCCAGGCCATGCGATGCCATGCCATGCCAGGCCATGCCATGCCAGGCCATGCCATGCCATGCCATGCCATGCCAGGCCATGCCATGCCAGGCCATGCCAGGCCGCCATGCCATGCCAGGCCATGCCATGCCAGGCCAGGCCATGCCATGCCAGGCCATGCCATGCCATGCCATGCTAGGCCATGCCATGCCATGCCATGCCAGGCCATGCCATGCCATGCCATGCCGTGCCAGGCCATGCCAGGCCATTCCAGGCCATGCCAGGCCATGCCATGCCAGGCCATGCCATGCCAGGCCATGCCATGCCAGGCCATGCCATGCCAGGCCATGCCATGCCATGCCATGCCATGCCATGCCATGCCAGGCCATGCCATGCCAGGCCATGCCAGGCCATGCCATGCCAGGCCATGCCATGCCAGGCCATGCCATGCCATGCCAGGCCATGCCATGCCATGCCATGCTAGGCCATGCCATGCCATGCCATGCCATGCCATGCCAGGCCATGCCATGCCATGCCATGCCGTTCCAGGCCATGCCAGGCCATTCCAGGCCATGCCAGGCCATGCCATGCCAGGCCATGCCATGCCAGGCCATGCCATGCCAGGCCTACCATGCCATGCCATGCCATGCCAGGCCATGCCATGCCAGGCCATGCCAGGCCATGCCATGCCAGGCCATGCCATGCCAGGCCATGCCATGCCATGCCAGGCCATGCCATGCCAGGCCATGCCATGCCAGGCCATGCCAGGCCATGCCATGCCAGGCCATGCATTGCCATGCCATGCCATGCCATGCCATGCCATGCCATGCCAGGCCATGCCATGCCATGCCATGCCAGGCCATGCCATGCCAGGCCATGCATTGCCATGCCATGCCAGGCCATGCCATGCCATGCCAGGCCATGCCATGCCATGCCATGCCAGGCCATGCCACGCCAGGCTATGCCATGCCAGGCCAGGCCATGCCATGCCATGCCAGGCCATGCCATGCCAGGCCATGCCATGCCAGGCCAGGCCATGCCATGCCATGCCATGCCAGGCCATGCCATGCCATGCCATGCGAGGCCATGCCATGCCATGCCAGGCCATGCCATGCCAAGCCAGGCCATGCCATGCCAGGCCATGCCATGCCATGCCAGGCTATGCCATGCCAGGCCATGCCATGCCATGCCATGCCATGCCAGGCCATGCCATGCCAGGCCATGCCATGCCAGGCCATGCCATGCCAGGCCATGCCATGCCAGGCCATGCCATGCCAGGCCATGCCATGCCATGCCATGACATGCCAGGCCATGCCATGCCAGGCCATGCCATGCCATGCCAGGCCATGCCATGCCAGGCCATGCCATACCATGCCAGGCCATGCCATGCCAGGCCTTGCCATGCCATGCCAGGCCATGCCATGCCAGGCCATGCCAGGCCATGCCATGCCATGCCATGCCATGCCAGGCCATGCCATGCCATGCCATGCCAGGCCATGCCATGCCAGGCCATGCCATGCCAGGCCATGACAGGCCATGCCATGCCAGGCCATGCCATGCCAGGCCATGCCAGGCCATGCCATGCCAGGCTATGCCATGCCATGCCAGGCCATGCCATGCCATGCCATGCCATGCCAGGCCATGCCATGCCAGGCCAGGCCATGCCATGCCATGCCATGCCATGCGAGGCCATGCCATGCCATGCCAGGCCATGCCATGCCAAGCCAGGCCATGCCATGCCAGGCCATGCCATGCCATGCCAGGCCATGCCAGGCCAGGCCATGCCAGGCCATGCCATGCCATGCCATGCCATGCCAAGCCATGCCATGCCAGGCCATGCCATGCCAGGCCATGCCATGCCAGGCCATGCCATGCCAGGCCATGCCATGCCAGGCCATGCCATGCCATGCCATGACATGCCAGGCCATGCCATGCCAGGCCATGCCATGCCATGCCAGGCCATGCCATGCCAGGCCATGCCATGCCATGCCAGGCCATGCCATGCCAGGCCTTGCCATGCCATGCCAGGCCTGGCCATGCCATGCCAGGCCATGCCATGCTAGGCCAGGCCAGGCCAGGCCAGGCCATGCCAGGCCATGCCATGCCATGCCATGCCATGCCATGCCATGCCATACCATGCCATGCCATGCCATGCCATGCCATGCCATGCCATGCCATGCCATGCCATGCCAGGCCATGCCATGCCATGCCATGCCATGCCAGGCCATGCCATGCCATGCCAGGGAATGCCATGCCAGGCCATGCCATGCCATGCCAGGCCATGCCATGCCATGCCAGGCCATGCCATGCCAGGCCTTGCCATGCCATGCCAGGCCTGGCCATGCCATGCCAGGCCATGCCATGCTAGGCCAGGCCAGGCCAGGCCATGCCAGGCCATGCCATGCCATGCCATGCCATGCCATACCATGCCATGCCATGCCATGCCATGCCATGCCATGCCAGGCCATGCCATGCCATGCCAGGGAATGCCATGCCAGGCCATGCCATGCCATGCCAGGCCATGCCATGCCAGGCCATGCCATGCCAGGCCATGCCAGGCCATGCCATGCCAGGCCATGCCATGCCAGGCCATGCCATGCCATGCCAGGCCATGCCATGCCGTTCCAAGCCATGCCATGCCAGGCCATGCCATGCCAGGCCATGCCATGCCAGGCCATGCCATGCCATGCCATGCCATGCCAGGCCAGGACATGCCAGGCCATGCCAGGCCAGGCCATGCCATGCCATGCCAGGCCAGGCCATGCCATGCCATGCCATGCCATGCCATGCCATGACAGGCCATGCCAGGCCATGCCAGGCCATGCCATGCCATACCAGGCCATGCCATGCCAGGCCATGCCATGCCATGCCATGCCATGCCATGCCAGGCCATGCCATGCTATACCAGGCCATGCCATGCCAGGCCATGCCATGCCATGCCATGCCATGCCAGGCCATGCCATGCCAGGCCATTCCATGCCATGCCATGCCATGCCAGGCCATTCCATGCCATGCCATGCCATGCCAGGCCATGGCATGCCATGCCAGGCCAGGCCATGCCATGCCATGCCAGGCCATGCCATGCCAGGCCATGCCATGCCATGCCAGGCCATGCCATGCCATGCCAGGCCATGCCATGCCATTCCAGGCCATGCCATGCCATGCCATGCCAGGCCATGCCAGGCCATGCCATGCCAGGCCATGCCAGGCCATGACATGCCATTCCATGCCATGCCATGCCAGGCCATGCCATGCCAGGCCATGCCATGCCAGGCCATGCCATGCCAGGCCATGCCATGCCATGCCAGGCCATGCCATGCCATGCCATGCCATGCCAGGCCATGCCATGCCAGGCCATGCCATGCCATGCCAGGCCATGCCATGCCATGCCAGGGCATGCCATGCCATGCCAGGCCTTGCCATGCCATGCCAGGCCTGGCCATGCCATGCCAGGCCATGCCATGCTAGGCCAGGCCAGGCCAGGCCATGCCAGGCCATGCCATGCCAGCACATGCCATGCCATGCCATGCCATGCCATGCCATGCCAGGCCATGCCATGCCATGCCAGGGGATGCCATGCCAGGCCATTCCATGCCATGCCAGGCCATGCCATGCCAGGCCATGCCATGCCAGGCCATGCCAGGCCATGCCATGCCATGCCAGGCCATGCCATGCCGTGCCAGGCCATGCCATGCCAAGCCGCCATGCCATGCCAGGCCATGCCATGCCAGGCCATGCCATGCCATGCCATGCCATGCCATGCCATGCCAGGCCAGGACATGCCATGCCATGCCATGCCAGGCCATGCCATGCCATGCCATGCCATGCCATGCCAGGACATGCCATGCCATTCCAGGCCATGCCATGCCATGCCATGCCAGGCCATGCCATGCCATGCCATGCCATGCCTGGCCATGCCATGCCAGGCCATGCCATGCCATGCCATGCCATGCCAGGCCATGCCATGCCAGGCCATGCCATGCCAGGCCATGCCATGCCATGCCAGGCCATTCCATGCCATGCCAGGCCATGCCATGCCATGCCATGCCAGGCCATGCCATGCCAGGCCATGCCATGCCATGCCATGCCATGCCAGGCCATGCCATGCCAGGCCATGCCAGGCCGCCATGCCATGCCAGGCCATGCCATGCCAGGCCAGGCCATGCCATGCCAGGCCATGCCATGCCATGCCATGCTAGGCCATGCCATGCCATGCCATGCCAGGCCATGCCATGCCATGCCATGCCGTGCCAGGCCATGCCAGGCCATTCCAGGCCATGCCAGGCCATGCCATGCCAGGCCATGCCATGCCAGGCCATGCCATGCCAGGCCATGCCATGCCAGGCCATGCCATGCCATGCCATGCCATGCCAGGCCATGCCATGCCAGGCCATGCCAGGCCATGCCATGCCAGGCCATGCCATGCCAGGCCATGCCATGCCATGCCAGGCCATGCCATGCCATGCCATGCTAGGCCATGCCATGCCATGCCATGCCATGCCATGCCATGCCATGCCAGGCCATGCCATGCCATGCCATGCCGTTCCAGGCCATGCCAGGCCATTCCAGGCCATGCCAGGCCATGCCATGCCAGGCCATGCCATGCCAGGCCATGCCATGCCAGGCCTACCATGCCATGCCATGCCATGCCAGGCCATGCCATGCCAGGCCATGCCAGGCCATGCCATGCCAGGCCATGCCATGCCAGGCCATGCCATGCCATGCCAGGCCATGCCATGCCAGGCCATGCCATGCCAGGCCATGCCAGGCCATGCCATGCCAGGCCATGCATTGCCATGCCATGCCATGCCATGCCATGCCATGCCAGGCCATGCCATGCCATGCCATGCCAGGCCATGCCATGCCAGGCCATGCCATGCCAGGCCATGCCATGCCAGGCCATGCCATGCCATGCCATGCCATGCATTGCCATGCCAGGCCATGCCATGCCATGCCATGCCAGGCCGTGCCATGCCAGGCCATGCCATGCCAGGCCATGCCATGCCATGCCAGGCCATGCCATGCCAGGCCATGCCATGCCAGGCCATGCCATGCCATGCCATGCATTGCCATGCCATGCCATGCCATGCCATGCCATGCCATGCCAGGCCATGCCATGCCAGGCCATGCCATGCCAGGCCATGCCATGCCATGCCTGGCCATGCCAGGCCAGGCCATGCCATGCCAAGCCATGCCAGGCCAGGCCATGCCAGGCCATGCCATGCCATGCCAGGCCATGCCATGCCAGCCATGCCATGCCAGGCCATGCCATGCCAGGCCATGCCACGCCAGGCCATGCCATGCCAGGCCATGCCATGCTATGCCAGGCCATGCCATGCCAGGCCATGCCATGCCATGCCATGCTGTCTTTGCAACCCTCAAGGCCAAGCACGGCTTCCTGCTCGTGCTTGATGAGGTGCGTGATTAGCTATTGCGCGTGTGCCATGCCATGCTCTGCCTACGTGCCTGCCTTTACTAGTAAGAATTCTCATAAGTGATTCGCCATGCCATGCTCTGCCTGCCATCGCAGCTGCAGAGGAGACGGGGGTAAAGGCAGGCAGCCGAAGCTTTGCCTCACATTCCTCTTAGCTTCTCTGCGCACCCCTTCACTCCCTGCCTTGCATCCATCTTCTCTTCTCTTCTCACCCTTCTCTCCTGGTCTCCTGTTCCCACTGTTGCCACCACCTTTCATGCAGGCCCATGCAACGCTGGTGTGTGGCAGCACGGACGGAGGAGCAGCGGAGGAGATGGGGGTGAAGCCAGCCGTTTCAATGTGTGTGATGCCTCACATCCCTTCCCCTGCAGGCACATGCGACGCTAGTGTGTGGCAGCACGGGCGGGGGAGCAGCAGAAGAGATGGGTGTGAAGCCAGCAGTGGATGTGCATGTGGGCACACTCAGCAAGGCCGTGGGCTGCTTGGGGGGCTACATCGCTTGCTCGTAAGGGGGGGTTGGGAGTGAAGGTGGGAAGGGAGGAAGTCGTGCGAGGGAAATTAATAGATGTTCAACCTATGAACCACGCATGATAAGTCGGCTCTGTCGTTTTCTATTCAAAATTTGCTCAGCAAGGCTGTGTGCTGCTTGTGGGCATTCACTGCCTTTTGGTTGAGCCGTGGGGAAGGAAACGACCCCTTCTGATCGATCCTCTGCCCGCTTTCTTTTCCTCCGCTGCCGTCTTGCCTCAAGAGCCTTCCTTGCTCACTGCCACCGCCCTGTGTTGCACGCACCCTCACCACAGCGCTCCCCTGCGTGACTTCTTTGCCTCTCGAGGCCGCTCCTTCATCTTCTCCACTGCTCTGCCTGTTCCTGTGGTCGCTGCTGCCAGAGGTGGGACGCTGCTCGCTTCGTGAGATGCTCCCTGCTCCCTGCTCACTGCTGCATGTATCCACACTCAACACTCAAGGCTCAACACTCATGAGAAGTCTCATATGTGATTCACACATCGTCACATCTCTGCCGGTGCCCGTGCCTGTGGTCACTGCTGCCAGAGTTAAGACTTTTGGGGAAAGGCCTGGGAGCAGGCAAGTGAATCCTTTTCCTATCATCTCCATTCTGTCCCACCCCTCCCTCCCTCCCACCTACCCCCTCCACCCCCAGCGGCCCTGGCAGTGGCAGGAGAGGAGCGGTGGAGGCAGAGGGCTGTGTGGTGGCGGGTGAAGCAGCTGGGGCAAGGTCTGGGGGTGACCTTCACGAGCCCCATCTGCCCCATTGTGCTCGGCTCAGCTGACCTGGCTCTCCAAGCCAGCAGGTGCGTTAGACATTACCTGTGCTGCCCCTTTTGAGTCGGCGACTCAAAAGCTCACCTTGGAATCTGTAGGTGCCTTCTCTGCCTGGGAGTGACCTTCACAAGTCCCATCTGCCCCATTGTCCTCGGCTCCGATGACCTGCCTCTGCAAGCCAGCAGGTGCGTTCAGCGAAGATGGTTGTTTGAGTCTGGACTCTGGAGACTGCTTTAGGGCCTCATCTGCACGTACTCCCTTCACGAGTCCCATCTGCCCCATAGTGCTTGGCTCCGCTGACCTGGCTCTGCAAGCCAGCAGGTGGGGGTTTTGTAACCTCCTCATCTCCTCATCTCCTCATCCTCAGTCCAAAAATGCTTTCGCGAGTCCCATCTGCCCCATTGTCCTCGGCTCAGCTGACCTGGCTCTGCAAGCCAGCAGGTGCGTTCAGGGGAGATGGTTATCTGGTTCCCTTACTGATTACAGAGTCTAGTGATTGTACGCCCTTTACCTGGCATGGCCACTTTTTCGTTGCAATCCATTTCCATGTGACCTGTCCCACTCATAACCTACCCACCCACGATTTCCTTCGATCCCCTTCATTTCCCTCCTCTTCTCCTCGCGTGCATCTTCTTCTGTCTGTTTTTCTGAACTAAAATCAGACTCACTACCTGCCATAATCAAATCTCCCTGCAACCACCCACCTCTCCTCCCCCACAGGCATCTGCTGCTCTCTGGTTTCCACGTGCCTGCCATTCGCCCTCCCACTGTTGCTCCTGGCTCCTCACGGTAACTCCCTCTCTCCCTCCCTCCCTCCCTTTCACTTGCTTGCTCTTTGTCTCTGCTCACTCACCCAGCCACACTTTCTGCCTCTGCAGCACTCTCCATGTTATCCAAATACCGTAGCTTTGCTGAATTACTCGTCACGTCTGACCTAATTGTTCTGTCTTATCATCATCTGTCACTCATAATCTTTTCCCTCCCCTCCTCCCCTCCCCCTCCCCTCCCCCTCTCTGTCCCCTCCCCTCTCCCCCTCACTTTCCCTCCCTATCCCCTCCCATCTCCCACTCATCTCCTCTCCCTATCCCCCAGCCTGCGAGTGGCCCTATCGGCCTCGCACACACCTGCCCATGTGAATGCACTCATCACGGCGCTCCGCCCCATCCTCGCCCTCTCTCGCTCCCACTCACGCACAACCCTTTCCCACGCCGTACCCCCTGCGCTCCCTTCTCCCTCTCCCCCTCCTCCTTCCTCCTCTCCTGCACTGCAAGCACACTGCAAGCAGAAGCAGCAGCAGCAGTTGAGGGAAGGGCAGGAGGGGTGGGAGGCGCAGCAGGGGCAGGGTGCCAAGAATGGAACGAGCAAGAAGGGTGCTTGTAGGTCTGAATTGTGAAACAGGCTCTGCTCTCACGAGTAGTTTAGTGTAGATTCCCTTGAGAGTTATCAAATTAGTGATTCATTCGTCCATTCCACCCTCACAACTGAGCATTTCCATCCATGCAACTATTGTTGTAAAGGAATTGATGGTGCACAATGGAACATATACGGGTAAGATGCTGCTGGGCTGTGCTTTTATGACGTTAAAGTAACATTGGAAGCTCAGGCAAACTAGCAACTACACATTGGAACCAAATTGGATTGTGGGATCACAAACAACCAAGAGCAGAACAAAGGTGATCCGGCGCAGTGTGCATGCAGTGCCACGCCCCTTCACCCCTCCTCTTTCCGCCTCCCTCGAGCTGTTGACAGCCTGCAGATTGCATGCCACACCATGCCATGCCACACCATGCCATGCCACACCATGCCATGCCACACCATGCCATGCCACACAATGCCATGCCACACAATGCCATTTCACACCATGTCATGCCACATCGAAGATTATGCGAATACATTTGTCAACATGTTAAAGGAAGCTTTCACCCAACCCGACCAATACCCAATTACTCACCTCAGATTTAATCCCTTTCACTCACCTCAGATGTAATCCCTTTCACTCACCTTACACCAGGAATATTAGGGGGGGAGTGGAAAGGGGGGCCGCGGAAAGGAGGGGAGGGAAAGGGTGGGGGGGGGGGGGGTGGGGGGGGGGGGGGGGGGGGGGGTGTTGGGGGGGAAGGGAAAGATGGGCGCTTTCTCCTTTCGCCAGTCTTCTCCGTGCATTTTCCCTCTTCTCCCCTCCACTCCGCCCACCTTCGTCTTTCTTCTCCCCTCCGCTCACTCCCTCCGCTCCCGTTATCCCTTTTTCCTGTCTTGTGTCCAGGCTGGGACCGTCGACGCGCACTCAAGTCCAGGCAGAAGAGGGGAGCGCGGAAAGGGGAGCAAAAAGGCGGAAAGGGGAAGGGAAAAGCGGAAACGGGAGGGGAAGGCGGATTGGGGAAGGGAAACGCGGAAAAGGGAGGGAAAAGGTGGAAAGGGAAAGGGATGAGCGGAAAGGGGAGGAGAAAAGCAAAAAGGGGAGGGAAAAAGCGGAAAGGGTGGGGGGGGGGGGGGGGGGGGGGGGGGAAGCGGAAAGGGGAGGGGGAAAGCGGAAAAGGGAGGGAAAAAGCGGAAAGGGTACGGGAAAAGCGGAAAGGGGAGGGGAAAAGCGGAATGGGGAGGAAAACAGCGGAAAGGAGAGGGGTAAGCGGAAATTAAAGGGGAAATGGGCGCTTCCCCCTTTCTCCAGTCCTCTACGTCCAGTTCCCCCTAATCTGCCCTCCGCTCACCTCCACTCACCTCTCGCGTCCAGAATACAGCCGACGATCTGAAGTCACGAGCGGGCGAGCGTAAAGGGGAGGGGGAAGGGGAAATTACCGTCACCTCCACTCACCTCCTTTTCCGCGTCTTGCGTCCAGGATACCGTCGATGCTGTGAAGTCGACGAAACGCGCTGTCTAACCGACGAAACGCGAGTCGCTACTAATGCATTAGAAGTCGACGCTACCAATTCGTCCGCCACGAATGTTACTATTCCGTCCGCTACTACACATGTGGAAAGATTACTATTAGGGAGCGCGCAACTTAGACTGTCTTACCGAGACTGCGATATCTATTCAGACCTGATACTGCTAGCATCCCAATAGAAGCGTTGATTAAAAATAAGCACGACCGAGAGCGTGAACTACATGAAATAAATCGCTGTCAAGAAAATCTGTACTTAGATCGACTACCGCGCTGAGATCCGACTTCACGAAAAATAACTATCGAAACAAACGAGATGCGTGGCGAAACTACTACTAATTGCAAGTTAGTGTGAGCTAATGGAAGTCACATATATCTGGGGAATGACGGGTGAAGTAATGGTGGCAGGTTCGGAGTACCAGGTCCGGTGGTTGTGCCAGGGTGTCAAAAACACCTTCTTTTCGCGTAATTTCTTTTCTCATCCATACATTGTTATTCCAGCTGCCCGAGCAGGTTGAGAGAGTCAGCTGACTTCTCCTGAACCAAAGCTGTCCCACACCTCACGCAAAACCCACGCGGCTCAAAAAACTTACGGCCCAACTAACGATAGCGCCACGTCAACCACCTCCTAGAAAACTCGAGCCTATCCTTGCTGTTGCACACCAGCGTGCTCAACAAACCTCCCTGACCACCAAACCTCGCCTTTGGCAAACGCGTTTGCATACGAACAAGTCAATTCGATTTGTGTAACCACAATGTGCAAAGTGAATGTGCTGTACTACTTGGGTTGAACTGGATGGACAAGACGGCGGGGGCACAATTTCAGCCACCTCAATCTGTTCTTCACGCGCCGCTCGACGAATGGCCCCTGGCTTGGTCCCCTGCCACAATCTCGGCGCCGCAATTTATTGGTCCATCATACAATCCACAACACCTTCCCACCGTTGCGGTCGACTGCACAACCACCATCCATCCATTCACATCACACTGTACTTTTTCGCACCGCGCACACAGCCTGGTCTCAGGATTCACGAATTCCCTCCCACACGGCGGCAGCACAGCATGGTGTTTGAATTGAGCTAAGACGCACCATCAGAGCCGCCGTTCAGAATGGCGGATTTGTATCCACCAATCAGCAGAAAGCTTATCCTTCTGTTTCAGCAGCTACCATTTGCTTGCATCTCCCTCAAGCATCTCATCCACTCCATATAATATAGCGATGTTGCATTTGTGCAGTTCTTTTTCTCGAAGCTCCAAATCATTGAGCCCTCCCGGATGGTATACGAGGAAGTCAAGGCATGCGGCGGCGTTGAGTTAGAAAGTCGGGTGAGGGGTGGGTGGGTAGATGTCGTGAGGAGTGAGCTGCCAAGTGCCTTGACTAAACCGTGTACTCTACCGAGATTTCCGCGGCAACCTTTTCACCGCGAAATCTGGACCGCCATATCTACGTGGCGCGACCATATCTGCAAGGTCTTCATTACACGAACTTCACGCGAAGAATATATACGGCTACTTTGTCGCAGCGAGGTCTACGCTCCGAACTCGCCACGGAACGGACTTCGAGAGCTTCAAAGTGAAGCACGGCGCCGACCTTGCTGATTCAAAATGCTGCTGGTGCGGCCTCTCCCGTCGTTGCGGCGATTCCAGTCTTCACCAACACAACGACGGGCCACCTGAACGAAGGCGGTCGTGTGGACAGCCTGAAGCCGATTGCTCTCAAGCTTCTCAAGCCCAACCTGAAGTCAAGATTGCCGATTGGCGATCACTCACCGTCGCCGCGAAAGGCGCTTCTTGTTGAAGTAAATCGTGCTGATTGGCGATCATTGTCGCTGGTCTTTTCTTCAGTTCTTCTTTTTACTAATCCTTTCTTTCCTTCTTCTTTTCAGACGTAAGCCATGCCGGAAGCGGATAGGAGCTTCCACCGTCGCTGTCGTCTTCATGACGGAAGCACTCAACCACTTATGACAACCGGAAGAACGCCTCCAACGGGTTTCAAGCCCGTCACCAACTGTTCGCCAACCGTCGCCAATGGGGGACTTCTAGACTCGGCTAGGGTACGTAAACCGAGTTGGACTTTGATTTAACTCTTTTTTTTTCGTTTTTGTTGATAGTACTAATGTGTTGCCTTTTTCCTTTTCAGACCTTGGCGACCTCATTGGCGACCGTCTCAAGCTCACAAGATGGCTAGAGGCGCTACGAAAGGTTTCAAGCCCTGGCACAGCTACGGATGCATTCAAAGTCGCCTCGCCGACCGTCGCCAATGGCCAACTTGTCTCCAATGGTACATCACTTCAAAGTTTTGTTTCACGTAACTTCGGTTTCTTTTTACAAGTACTAATATTTCGTCTTCTTTTTTTCAGACCTCGGCGACCTTCTTGGCGACAGTCATGGCGACCGGCTTGGCGACCGAAGATGGCCGAGACACTAAAGCTCCGACAAGTACTAATATGTCACCGACGCCGTCGCCGTTGCTCCTGTCGCCAAGTCCCGCTACTCATAATCGCCGTCGTCGTCGCCGTTGCTCCTGAAGTCAAGTCCCGCTGTTCATAATCGCCGTCGCCGTCGCCGTTGCTCCTGACGCGATGTCCCGCTGCTCATTATCGCCGTCGCCGTCGCCGTTGCTCCTGACGCCAAGTCCCGCTGCTCATAATCGCCGTTGCTCCTGACGCCAAGTCCCGCTGCTCATAATCGCCGTTGCTCCTGACGCCAAGTCCCGCTGACGGCCTTTTTCGTCGCTGCCCCTCGTCACTGGTAAGCACAGTCTTTGTTCCACTCGATTCTCTTTGGCCGTTTCGCCGTTACGCATATCCAATCGCCTTTTTCCATTCTTAATTATTTCTAGTAGTACTAATCTGATGCCGTTTTCTTATGCAGACCTTTTGGCGACCGAAGCTTCAAACGACGATCGGTGAAGGCGCCGACGCATCAGCGACGATTGGTGAAGGCGCCGACGCAGCAGCGACGATCGGTGAAGGCGCCGACGCAGCATCAGCGAAGTAGAGGTAACGTGACCTTCAGCAGCGCCTCGCACTTTGGTGATTTCATTTTTTCGCAGTTCGCTTCGCTTCGTATCTTTACTTTCTCTTTGACATTTACGGATTCTTGACGGATTCTGACGAAATCTTTCTCTTTTTTCTGCAGAAGCTGACCGTACCCCAGCGACGCGCGGCGACGCATGGGCGCAACTCACGGATGGCGGGCGGGGTTTGCGGACGCATGACGTGACGACGTGGCGACGGGTGATGCTTCTTCGGCAAGTCCAACGTCGCACGGTGCATCGGAGGCCCTTGGCGACGCTTCGGTTCGCTACAAGCTGCGCCTCGCTGCGGTTGGGGTAACTCTACCAACTTTCGCTTCCTGCCGCCTTTCCCGCCGCCTTGATGGTTTCGGTTCCTTTCGTTTAGTTTCTAACGTGGTTGGTTTCGTCCTGCAGAGGGCCTCACGGACGCACGGCGACGCTTCTCGCGGGCGGACGACGCGTTTCGCGGTCGGAAGGCGCGTCTCCCGGACGGATGGCGCGTATCGCGAGCGGAAGGCGCGTTTTGAGGGCAGAAGGCGCGTTTCCCGGGCGGATGGCGCGTTTTGCGGGCGGATGGCGCGTCTCCCGGACGGATGGCGCGTTTTCCTGGGCGGATGGCGCGTTTTCCCGGGCGGATAGCGCAGGAGCGGCGGGAGCGGGAGTCAACGGTGGAAGCGGGAGTTCAAACTACCACGGGGGACTCCCTCCCTCTCACTTTGTAAGTTTCACTTCCAGTTTTCCTTCGTTTTCTTTTCCGGATTCTAACTACTATGTTGTGTGCTCCCTCTTTTAGTGCAGGAGCGGCGGGACCGGGAGTCAACGATGGAAGCGGGAGTTCAAGCTACCACCGGGGACTTCCTCTCACTTTGTCAGTTTCAGTTTCAGTTTCCCTTAATTTCTTTTTCCGGATTCTAACTACTTTGTTGTGTGCTCCCTCTTTTAGTGCAGGAGCGGCGGGACCGGGAGTCAACGATGGAAGCGGGAGTTCAAGCTACCACGGGGGACTTCCTTTCACTTTATAAGTTTCAGTTTCAGTTTCCTTTAATTTCTTTTTCCGGATTCTAACTTCTTTGTTGTGTGCTCCCTCTTTTAGTGCAGGAGCGGCGAGAGAGGGAGTCAACGATGGAAGCGGGAGTTCGAGCTACCACGGGGGACACCCTCCCTCTCACTTTGTAAGTTTCAGTTCCACTTTTCCGGATACTAACTACTTTGCTGTATGCTCCCTCTTTTAGTGCAGGAGCGGCGGGACCGGGAGTCAACGGTGGTAGCGGGAGATCAAGCTACCACGGGGGACTCCCTCTCACTTTGTAAGTTTCAGTTCCAGTTTTTCCTTGAATTTCTTTTTCTGGATTCTAACATAATTTGTTGTGTTCTCGCGCAGGAGCGGCGTGAGTGGGAGACAACGGCGCCGGGGATGACGCGGGAGGTCAACGGCGCTGGCGGGGAGCGGACGCCATCACTTCACGAATTTCCTCTCCTCTCTTCTTCCAGTCCAGCGTCCCGTGTCAGGTGGAGAGACAACCAGCCAGCATGGGGATCTGCTCCGACTCGTCTCCGACTATAGACTAGACTCGTTAGAGACGGACACGATACAGTCGCGTAGAACCGACCACGGAACAGACTGATAGGCTCGAAAAGCCCGGCACGGTATGCCGCGGTTTGGTGGTTTCGATCGATGGGGCGTGGTACGATTAGATAAGCCGCGTTACTGTACGATGTGCCGCGGCGAAGTTAGCTTGGTAAGATGTGCCGTGCCAGGTATGCTGCAGATTGTCTGACAGCGCGAGTCGAGGATTCCCACTTGACATCTCACAGCTGGAAATCCGAGGCTGTTTTCTGCCCGTGGGAATACAGTTCATAATTCCCCCCCAATAAGTTTTCATTCTTTTCTTCCCTTCCTTCCTACCGCTTCCCCCCACCCCCCCCCCCCCCCCCCCCCCCGTAGGTGTCCCGTGCGAAAAACCCCCACCTCAACACGGTGCACGGGTGAAACGCTAGAGGCTTTGCCTCTAGCGGCCAAGAGGGGTCAAGACTCAAGCCTCGAGACTCAAGACTCGAGACTCAAACAAGTGGAGCAGCAGCAGCAGAAGATCGGCCTTTCGTCTTAGGACGTGGGCCTAATCGACTTTGATCGGTTCGATCAAAGGCGATCAATAACTTCTAGGAAGGCAGGAATCCAGTTTCAGGCAATCAGGGGCAATCAGCTGATCGCAATCAGCTGATCGCTCCAACTCGATCAACCGCCTCAAGAAACCCGATCAATCACGATCAGACTCAATCAGTCCCGATCACTTGATTGCTTGTGATCGGGGGCCTGGACGACGTTCGCGAAACGTTACACAGTCGACTAGAGGTCTCGAAAATGTTTCGCTCATGCCTACGGAATGGCGAGAACAGTATGCGAAGGTTCTAGACTGACATTGTCTGTAACGCGATACATTGCGACGTTACCACGATGCATTGCGTTCGCCAGTCTCGCCAACGTTTGAAAGAAAATACCAGGTAATTGTGTCTCAATTATCATACAGGCTCGTAGAGTTTTCGAGGAAAATCAGCTTTGATCGAGCGGCGCGGGAAAAGCGATCACAAGCAATTCGAACCAATCCAACCAGATTCAATCCGACCCGATCAAGGTCGATTGGGCCCACGTCCTTAGAGTACCAGAATCTGAAGCTGGTTGTAGTGTCGAGTGGAGATCGTTTCCTTGTACGTGTGAAATGTTTTATATGAAATATATTTCATCATGACCTGCTTGGGAATACAAATCCCTGGGCGGATGAAGTACTAGACTCGAGCACATTCGAACAAACAGAAAGCACCATTGAAATCGTTGACTAGCAAACTCTTCCTAGGAACGGCGATTATCGCTCTTGAGTTCTCCACAAGCAATTACTCTTGCTTTTCTGCCTCCGACGGACGTTGCGATCCATCGACAGCATATAGGACCATGCGGCTGAGGTGTTTAGAAAGCATACGATCGCTAAGCAGTAAGTTCATGGAGATTAAATCTTAGCATTTCCAGCGTCGTTTACTCCTCTAGCTTTCTTTTAATACAAGCATGGCTGGTCTAGCCAAGACGCTGAACAAGTTCACCGAACCCGCGTTCAACGGGGTACCGGACATGGCTGGTCTAGCCAATACGCTGAACAAGCTCACCGAACAAGCTCTCATTGGTACCGTGGTATTGTTGACGCTAAACTGTGCGGTACGATCTGGTGCCAGTACGGATTATTTCAGTCGTGCTTATAAGCACCTACTTTCTCTCAACAGGAAACGTGTTTTCGACTTGTTTTCGCGTGCAGAGATGCAGGTGGAGTGGGGGAGGTGGTGTTCGACCACCTGCACGCCACTACCCGCTTCCCCTTCTTTGGATCCCCTTCCCCGCCAATCCCCATCCCCCCTGCCCTTCCTTCTTGGCACACAAGCGCAGATCGAGAAGCAGGTGGAGGAGGTGCTGTTCGACGACCTGCACGCCACTATCTACTTCTTCCCCCTCCTTCACTCCCCTCCCTTCTCTCCTTCGTTCCGCAACTCGCACACTCACCTGCGCAGATTGAGAAGCAGGTGGAGGAGGTGTTATTCGACGACCTCCACGATACGGCGTTCCAGTTCAGTCCGCTGGGGCGCACCGTCCTGGACTCCGCGGACAACGTGCGCCCCATCACGCGCGACGACCTCGAGAAGTACATCGCGACGCACTATACCGGGCCCCGCATGGTGAGCTTATAGCGGGGATGAGTGTGGGTGTGTGGGAGCAGGGTGAATTCCATGGACATCTTGTGCACTAACCCCAGAAATGATCTTGAGAGGCACATGGCGGCACATTACCGTTTGTGTGGAGAGGGAGAATGGTGGAGTGGAGGCACACTCCCTCGCTCGCTTCCATCCAACCGCCTCCACTCCACTTTTGTCCCTCAGGCGGAGGTAGACGCGCGGACCAACGGCTGATGTGTGCCATGATCATGACATGAAGCGTAACATTGACATGTCCATCAAGCACACCCATCTTCCCAAGACCTTCACCCGCTCTAAGTTCCTGATCTGCTTTATTGAGGTACTTATAATGCATCTTCATCTGCTAGGTCTTCCGATTCCTGGCAGTGAGAACACCTGATTCAGCCCTGTGACCGTGCAGCCGTTGAGGAAAAGCATACGCCGTTCCAGGCTTACCTGCAGAAGCGGCTCCATAAGGTACGCCAACCTGTTTCTTGCATTGCAACGCCCATTGTTCTGATCAGACTGCTTTCTCCTGCGTTTGTGTGCGATGCATTGTCAGTCAGATTCTGCTACCGATGCATGATTGGCCAGTTGGTAGCAGGGCTGGGAAAAAGGAGGATGTTGTGTACGAAAGTGGCTTGCGGAGCTGGTAGGTATTGTGGGAGATGCGGGCCATTACTTGTTCTATCCTCTCATTCCTCACTCCGTTGCTACATTCTTATCTGTTCGGATCAAGTTGGAGAGGGAGGAGAGAAAGGCTCTTGGATCAGACATGCCACACAATCGCCACATCCCCTGAAGGGTGTGGGAACGCCCATCAGGCAAACAACTCTTGGTTTGTACATGCCATTGTAAGATCCTTTTTCACCTCAATGTAATCTGATTCAGGGCTGATGGAAGTGCTGTATGACAGGAGAGGAGACCAACATGGTGAGGAGATGACAAAATACAGAGGACTAACACGGTGTTTGTCAAACCTTTGCCTGGCGAGGATTCAGATATGCACCTGTGTTCCTCTGTACGGTATTGCTTATTTATCTGTGGCTATGGTGATGTATCGTGGTGTGCTATATGAAAGAAAATATATGTTAATTGCCAACCAGCTGTACATACACCAGAGTGTCTCCACTGCACAGGCAATGAGGAACGAAATGTAAGGAAAAAATGCAGTGCAGGGACTGTTACAAAGGGTTACGAGTCACACAGCTTTAGTGCACTGTGATGTGATGTGATGTGACGCGAAGTGATGGGAGTCAAGACACTGAGTATATACTTGGATGACAATACAAAGCCACAGAAGCACTGCTAGCGGCATGTCATTACAACTCTGCTGTACCTAGTGAATGAATCAGATGCAAATAATCTTTCACACTGTACCTGTTGCCTGTTGTCAATAAACTACTAGTTTGATGCTATACATATTGAGAGCATTGTGATTAGCTACGATATAATGTAATCAAGTGGTAAGCGATCTTTGTGGGGACAAGTGTTGGTGATAGTATTTGGGATGATGCGAGAAAGGGTTGAACTCCTCAGCTGAGCTGCTCGAGGAGCTGTAATGTGAATCACCAGACAAGCTGTGTGACGAGTCATGGGACGAGTCTTGTGACGAGCCGCCAGAACCGTCAGACGAATGATCAGAACCGTCGGAGTCATGAGATGAGCTATCAGAGCCGTCGGATGAGCTTTCAGTTGAGCTGTCAGAAGAAGAGCCGTCGGAGGATGAAAAGTAGAACACCACACAGCGCCTCTCGTCCGGAATGATGCTGTTGCCGTCACCTGTGTTGAGATTGAACGTTGCAGCATCTGTGGACACCTGTGCGGCACTGATGGGTAACTGGATGTAGTGGTTGGCTAGGTTGGCCGAGAGAATATCCATGATGTTACGCGCTGTTAGGACCTGGAGGGATGGGGGGAGCGTAGAGGTGGGAGAGGGGAAAGGTGTGGTGCAGGGGGGAGGGGCCGGATTGGTTTGAGGTGGACAGCTGTGCAGCACTGATGGGTAATCGGATGTAGCGGTTGGCTAGGTTGGCCGAGAGAATATCCATGATGTTTCGTGCGGTTAGCACCTGGGGGGTGGGGAAGGTGTGGATGGGAGGGGGAAGGAGGATGTTACAACTCACGTTGTGTGAAAGCTGATACACGCAGGTGCGCAGACATGTGCGATGGAAGTGGCATGTGCGATGGGAGAGGCATGCAGGATGGGAGAGGCATGCACGATGGGAAAGATACATAGAACAGGATTTTTTGCAGAGAGAGCAGCGAGTCTCACCCACACTTGTTCTGTTACTCACATTGCTTTGGAAGAAGAAAGCGTTAGTAGCTGCTGCTGTTGTCTTGTCCTCCACTCCATCGCCACACAAGATCTCCGCTGAGCCAACATTTATCACCACCACTCGTACTCCCCCTCCGCTATCTCCTCCCCCGTTATCCCCCCCTCCATTAGTCTCCTCCCCACCGCTCTCCCCTGTGTTGACCTCTGCCGGAGCTATAGTCACTGTGGTTAGTCCGTTTGCCGAACCTGGATCCAGCAGCTGTTGCAGCGTGATGCGAGGTATGGTGGTTTCCGAACCTCCGAGGATGAACCCGCACAAGGTGGGTTCGGGAGGGCAGTTTGAGTCCGCGGGGGTTTCAGGCTCGGGAGGGGGTGGTGAAGGGGGAGGTTCGGTGGGCGGAGGTGAGGCTGGTGGTTCGGGAGGAGGCGCGGATGCGGGCTCGGGAGGAGGGGCAGCTTGAGGTTCGGGAGGAGGGGCAGCTTGAGGTTCGGGAGGAGGGGCGGTGGGAGGTTCGGATTGTGGGGGGGGAGATGCTGGGGGGTTGGGGGAAGGTGGGAGCTCGGGGGGGGGAATCGGGGGGAGGATTGGGGGCATGACAGGGGGAGTTTCGAGGGGGGGAATCAATGGGGTTTCGGGAGGAGGGGCAGGGGGAAGAGCAGGCGGGGGAGCAGGCGAGGGGGGCAGTGAGGGGGGAGATGGAGGGGAAAGAGGTGAGGGGATAGGGGGGATGGTTGGAGGGAGGGATGCGGGTGGAAGAGGGGTAGGGGGCGGGGATGGGGGAGGAGCGGGTGGGGGAGCAGGGGGAGGTGAGGGAGGGGGAGCAGGAGGCGGGGCGGGTGGGGGAAGTGAAGGGGGAGGAGGGGGAGGTGACGCAGGAGGGGGGGCAGGGGGAGGGGAAGGTGGGGAGGCAGGAGGAGGAGGAAAAGGGGGAGGTGGCGGAGGTAAGGACGGGGGAGGGGGGGAAGGGGGCGGAGGGGGAATAGGGGGAGGAAAAGGAGGGGGAGAGGGTGGGGGAAGCGGGGGTGGGAAAGGGGGCCGAGGGGGAGGGCTACTGGGCGGAGGGGGGTTGGGGGGACTGGGGGAGGGAGGCGGGGGTGTTGTGTTCCACTTGTACTTGAGGGGCCGGGACGTTGTGCCTGGAGGGATGCAGAGAGGACATGGAGAAGGAAACAAGATCTGACAAGCATGGGGTTTGGCGAAGTTGGAGGGAGGAACGACAGTGGGGAGGTATAGTTCTGACTGACAAGGTTCAAACGGCATACTAGCACACCAAACCCCATCCTATCCTACCTTAGGAGTGTGGAAGAAGTGCAGAAATGCCTCTCGGTGGCCGGCTGAGCTGAGTGAGAGGGTGGCTTACAGTTGATGTCGGCCCATGATATGCGGAAGGCAGCATTGTTGAAATACACATGCTTGTTGTACAGCCAGGGCGCTGGTGGTGGCGAGCAGGGGGAGAGGGGAGGAGGCAACGTGAGCAAGGGGAGAGAGGGCAGGAAGGGGAAGAAGAGGCAGCGTTGTTGAAATACACATGCTTGTTGTACAGCCATGCCGCTGATTGAACAGCATGGGGGCAGGAGACAGGGGAGGGGCATGGGGGGCTGGAGAGAGGGGAGGAGGCAACGTGAGCAGGGGGAGAGAGCAAGGAGGGGCGAGGGCAAGGAGGGGTGAGGGCAAGGAGGGGCGCGTTTTCTTGATATTATCACCATGAGAGTGTAGGTGTGTGGCTTGTGAGAAACAAAGTGGTGGTGTGGTGTGGTGTGGTGTGGTGTGGTGTGGTGTGGTGTGGTGTGGTGTGGTGTGGTGTGGTGTGGTGTGGTGTGGTGTGGTGTGGTGTGGTGTGGTGTGGTGTGGTGTGGTGTGGTGTGGTGTGGTGTGGTGTGTGGGAAAGACATCATGCAAGCAGCATGTGCATGTTGATTGCTGTACATGGGTGAACGCACACACGCGCACACGCACACTCGCATATATGCACGTTTGCAGTACACGTGAGAGCATCACTGGCTGCCTCCTATGGTTGATAATACGAAGTCGGCGCAAACAGCGGCGCACCTGCTATGGTGGAGTGGGGCGCACCTCCTATGATGGTGTGTGGAGTGTTTGTCAGTGTCTTCTGTAGCGCGAAGCACACTGTCCTGGGCAGGGCTGCTGGGTCCTGGAGGGGTGCAGAGGGGCGCAGATGGGTGGGGGAGATGGGTGGAAGGGTGGGGTACCATGGGAAGGCAGGGAGGGGTGAAAGAGGGAGGATATATGGTGCATGGGGGGTAAAGTCTTTACAACGAAAGTTACCAGAGAAGCACACTGTGCCAGCCAGCAAAGTGCACTGTGCCATATATCTTCCTGCAGGAAGAAGCATAGTATCACTGATACCTGTGGGCCATTTTAACTAACTGCCTAACCAATCACTGATGCCGGAAAGGAGGAGCGGTGCAGCAGCACTCACGGGCAGAAGAAGGTATGTGCACCACCACCACCACCAGAAGGCACGTGTAAACAAATATTTTTTAGACTGTCTAAAAAAAATATTGTTTGCAGCAGCACTCACAGGCAGAAGAAGGTATGTGTCCGGTGGTAACCACCAGAAGGCCCCGTTGGTGAAGTCCAGGCGGGCGAGGGGGAAGGACGCCAGGAGAGCTGCACGGGAGCTGGTGAGGAGCGAGGGATGCGCGGAGAAGGAGGGAGAAGCAGAGAGAAGCGGGGAGAAGCACGGAGAAGCCAAGAGAGGGGGCAGGGGGTTGGATGGGGGCAGGGGAGCGTAGGTGGATGGGTGGGTGTGAGAATTGTCGTTGGTGAATTTTGGCGGGCAAGAGGGAAGCAAGAGGGAGGGCAGGGGAGCTGCATGGGATGGGAGCTGGGTGGGTGTGCGAGGCGAGGATGCCAAGAGCAGGGTGGGTGGGGGCGGCGGGGAGAAGGAGGTTAAGAAGGAAATGCGGGATGGGAAGTATGGCAGCGAGCAGAGCAAGAGCACGGGGCCTCACGGGGCAGAGCACGGGGCAGAGCAAGAGCACGGGGCCTGGGGCATTCAATAATACAGCATGGAACTCACGAGATGTTGACAGAGGCAGGCAGGTCGTAGCAGTCTAGCTGCACTGGCAGGGTGGGCGGTGCTGTGGCTGTGAGCTTCGCACCCGGCACCAGCTGAAGCACCTGAGCAAGCAGCAGAACGAAATCAAAACCACCATGGAACAAGGAACCTTGCACATGCAGCAAACACAGTGCTGCTGCTGCGCACACGGAAGTATGCACTACGAATATCAAGCCAAACAATCAGTCCAGAAACAACCGCTCTTCTCTTCCTTTTTGTTTAGCACTCACGAAGTTATTAGCCCCTCTGAAACCTACGGCTCGTATTAGCTTAAGGCTCTGGGGGGAGCCGACGACGCCTCATCGTTCCCACCCACCGCCTCACCCTCTTGACAAAGGCATTGCAAGCGGTGGGGGGCAGGGCAGTGAGGGGCACGAACACGAACAGCTGACGACTGCCTTTGAGACGTGTCAAAAGTCCTCACTTTCTTAACAAAGGCGTTGTACGCGGTGGGGGGAAGGGCAGTGAGGGGCGCGGAGGAGCTGATGACTGCTCCGCGGCCCTGCTCTGGTACCGACTCCCATGTCATGCCTGGTAGTGGGAGTGGCTGTGCTGCCACCTGCAGCGATGCTATGGCCACATAGTAGAGCTGACTGGTGGGGGGAAGAGAGAGAGAGGCGGGTGGGAGAGGGAGAGGCGGGTGGGAGGGAGAGAGGCGGGTGGGAGGGAGAGAGGCAGGTGGGAGGGAGAGAGGCGGGTGGGAGGGAGGTATTGCGGGAGCGTGTGGCTCAGGCAGGGCAGCGGCAGTGGCTGTGCTGCCACCTGCAGCGATGCTATGGCCACGAAGTAAAGCTGACTGATAAGTGGGATGGGAGGGAGGGGGGCGGAAGGGAGGTTGCGGAGGTGTGTGGCTTGGGCAGGGGCAGTGGTAGCGGCAGCTATGCCGCCACCTGCAGTGATGCTATGGCCACGTAATAGAGTTGACTGGTGGGCGGGAAAGGGTAGGGTGGGGGAGGTGGGAGGGTGTGACAGGTGCAATGGCGGTGGCGGTGGCAGTGGCAGGATGGCAACCCGCATGCACCCCCACATAACCCACAGGCTAGAAACAGACCCCATCCCAGCACACGACCCACTCTCCAGGTTAACACATGGGGGGTTGGGTAGGATCAGTAATAAAACAAACACCCATGCACCAACAGCAGACCCCATCACACTACGCACTCTTCAGGTTGGCCCAGCATGGGGGTGGAGGAGGTAGGTTTGACGGCTATCCCTGCTGCTGCTGCATCCCCCAGCAGCAGCCTCCCGCCACTGCCTGCTGCTGCGTCACCTTCAAAGCACAGTCCCACCGCATCCAACCGCTGCGTACCCAATTGGGCTCCCGACACTCCTGTTGCCGCTGATGCTGATGCTGCTGCTGATGCTGATAACACTACCCCCTGTGCTGCTTCCTCTGCTGTTGCCTTTTGTGTAGAACCTAGGGATTCTTGCGCTGCTGATGCTGCTCCTTCTGCTCCCCCCACCCCTCCCCCTCCCCCAGGGAAACCCTCAGCTGCCGCGGCAGCAGGGGAGGCGGGGAAAGGGGAGACGAGTTGCGAGGGGAGGGAGGTGGCTGAGCGGGAGAGGGAGAGGAGGCCATCGGGGTAGAGAGAGGAGGAGAGGGCTGATGCCTCCCCGTCCTGCTGTGCGCAGCTGATAGAAGAGGGAGAGGAGGAAGAAGGGAGGGGAGGGGAGGGGAGGGGGAGGGAAAATGGAGGGGAAAGGGAGGAAAAGGGAGGGGAAAGGGAGGAAAAGGGAGGAACGGGAAAATGGGAGGGTAATATGTATGGAGGGGGAGGAGAGGGGGGTTTGAGAGGAGGGGGAGCCAGTGTGGACTATGCCAAGATAAGGCCCGGCTGTTTCACTGAAATGGGGAAGACACAGAAATGGAATGCATGCAATGCAGGCTGCAGCAGACGGTATGCTATGCCACACCATGCCACACCATGCCACACCATGCCACACCATGCCACACAATGTCATACCACAAAATCAACTCCCCCCCAAAGCCCCCCCCCACCCCCCGCTTACCCAAAGAGCACAGACTGAGACAAGCCACCTCCCTCCCCCACTCCCCCCACCAGCAGCACCGTGTCTTGCACCACAGTGCCAACCAAACTCCCCCCTAAAGCGCCCCCAGAGAGCAGGGGCAGGTTGAACTGGCAGGAGAGGTCGGTGGCGTTGACTAGCGAGCAGCCAAAGCCGTTCCCCAGCAGCTGGCACTTGTCGGGGGAGACACACGGGATGATGGCTGCTGTGGTGCTGAGGGGTACTGCGAATGGGGGACTTGTGGTCTGGGGGAAGAAAGGGGGAGATAGGGGGGAAATGGAGGGCTCTTGAGGCGCTTCAAAACCTGAAGCCGCTCCCGAGCAGCTGGCACTTGTTGAGTCGGGGGAGACGCACGGGATGATGGCTGCTGTGGTGCTCAGAGGTACTGCGAATGGTGGGCTGGGCGTCTGGGGGAGGGGTAGAAAGGGAGATGGGTAGAGGGAAGAGAAAGGGGAGAGGAGAGAAGGGCGGGGTAGAGAGGGTAGACGAGGGGCCATAACTTGAAGCAAGGGATGCTTGCATGAGAAAGTAAACACGCATCCGCATGCTGATCTGAGAGAGTGTAGTGCATGGTGCAGTGCAGCTGTGTAAGCACGATGAGATGCGGTGAAGCATGGTTGTGTGCAAGCTTTAGCAGGTGATTCCTTCCCCCAGCGGGTTGATTGGATGGAGTAAGCCTCCAAACATAACCATTTTACATCACTTCATAACACCCCTTTTTGCTTAACCCCTCCCCAACCACAAGCCTGATGCAAGCCCAGTAACCCTGTAACCAGGACAGGAGGAGAGAGGGACTCACCGGGGCATTGGGAGCAGCAGGGATGGAGGGAGGGGAGAGGCGGCCGGAGACAGCGCAGGAGGCGCAGAGGCAGGGCACGGCAATCATGGCTGCTGCTGTTGCCACCCCCACCTGCAGCGCCTGCTGCTGCGAGCCCAGCTGAATCGTGGTGTAGAACGCCCTGATGGACGGAGGGGTGGGATGGGGAGATCATGGGCGGATGGCTTTTGAGTCGACTCAAAAATAAACTCAGCGCCTGCTGCTGCAAGCCCAGCGGAATCGAGGTGTAGAACGCCCTGATGCACGGCGGGACGGAGAGATTATGGGTAGATGGATGGCAAGCAAGGCGGGAGGGCGGTGGGGAGGGAGTAAGGTAGGACAAAGCTTAAGATGGGCTTTGGCTGGGCCATTCACGGGTGATATTGGATTGATTGAAGCGCATGAGTGATGGAAGATTCTAGGGATACGTGAAGTACGAGGCTCTCCTGGACTGGACAGAGAGGTGGAAGAAGAGTGCACCTGAGCGGGCCTAGGGAGCGACGTTCCAACGCTGCTGCGAAAGAGGAAGTCGCTGCTGCTGCTGTCTGGTGCAAAGAGACACGGCCAGGAAGAAAGGGGAGGGGGACGGGGGGGAGGAGGGCGGGAAAGGAGGGGGGGGGAGGAGGGGGCGGACAGGGGGAGGGGGAGGGGAGGAAAGGGGAAGGCATGCACGAGGGTTGGGCTTCCCTGAGTGGCAAGGATGACGTGTGTGCATGCTTGCGAGCTTGCGAGCGTGCGTGCTTGCGAGCGTGGGAGCGTGCGTGTGCATGGCTTGTGGTGTGGACTAACTATCTGTGAAGTTGCGCAGACGCGCACGTATGTTCCAACAAGAAGGAGAGTGCGTGTGCACGTGGGGGTGGGGACTGTAGCGTGTACCTGGGCGATCAGCTGCCGTGGTGCTGGTCTCTTCTTCAATGGGAGGGATAAAGAGCTAACAACTCTCTTGCCGCCGCCGCCGCTGCCGCCACTGTTGTTGCTGCGGCTGCTGCTAGTGTCAGCAGGGTTCTTGGGTTGACTGGTTGGGCTGCGTTGACCAGGTTGACTGCGTTGACTCCAGGGCGGCTTCCATTGCTGCACGCCTCTCTGCCCGCTCCTCCGCGCCTGCCCACGTGGGCTGTGCCCAGACGCCACGTGCCTGCTGCTGAACCTGAATCCTCCTTCCTTCCCTCCTCCTTCGCCTCCTCGCGTCCCTCCTCCCTCTCCTTCGCTCCAACCACTCGCACCAGTAAAAGCCAGTGCCTGGCCTTCTCGCCCTTCTCTCCCTTCCCGCACTCCTCTCTCTCCTTTCCCCTCCCTCTCTTCTCCCCCTGCGCCCCACGCCTCCTCTCGCGCCACTCCTCCTGCCCGCGCGCCGTTCCTATGCGCCGCCACCTCGTGAGCGCGGTCGCCGCCAGACGCCAAGCTGCGCCTTTCGACCTGATGGCGCGGGGAGGGGCGCACACGGGCGGGAGGGAGACGGGAGGGGGGTGAAACGGACGGAGAGGGAGGCGCGCGGAAGAGCGGGGGAGCAGGCGGAGAGCGCCACATGGGAAAATCAGGGCGGAAACGAGAGTGCGCGAAGTAGGGGCGTAGGCGGATGGCGACGACACGCGGACCCATGCGTGAATCGATCAACCAGGAGACTCGAGCTCATTACGAAACTCTGTCCGCACGCTCGGGCGTGGATGCACAATGTGCATATCACGCAAATATAATTTGACGGGACTATATTTCTCGACAGCGGACGCTGTTAACAGTCGCGCTAAAGAACCCCAACACCGCGCCCCACGTACCCGCGGCCATTGAGGAGCCTCTATCCGCGCGCTGCTTCCCCCCGTCGCCTCCCGCTTCTCCCGCCGCATCAGCACCGTCAACTGCGCCGCCATTTGAATCAGTGCCAGTGATAGCGCCATCGCCAGCACCACCACGACCAGCGGCGCGCGCGGAGAGCCTACCGCGCGCGCACGCGCGCGGGGGACTCCGCTCTGTGCGGGGGGAAGGGCGGTAGGCGTCATTGCACTACGGAGGGTGTTTGCTCTGCGGCTAGCGCTGTTGAGCGGCGATGACGCACGAGCGTTGTCTGTAATTAGCGGCCTAAAGCTTCTGTTACGTGAGCCCGAAATGCCTGCGTCCTAGCGCCATTCTAGGTGAAAGATACTAACCAGCAGGGCTTATTCTAGACCACAACTGTAGGCTCAACAGTGTAACGAGTGAGCAACAAACGAACGAGCGAGGAGGAATCAGCGACAGTGAGGCGAGGTGAGAATGCCCAAGGAAATATCGCGGCTGGAAATGGAGACATCCGCTGTCCTGGCCAACCAAGCCGCACCAATGCTGTGCTGAAGCAGGCTGGTTGGTTTGGGGCGGGTATATATTCGACAGAGGACGTCGGCGGGACGAGAAAAAACGATGTCGAGGTTGGGATATGGGAAATCAAGATAAAGAAAGTATACACATCAATAACACCAAGTCATGTAATAACTAACTCCCTTTCAAAAGTACTGTTTTAATCGGAAATAGTTATAAGGGACAAATCATTCTTGATAGAAACAGATCCAATGTAGGAAGGAAAAGGTCTATGTAGCAATTGTGATTTCAATCCAAAATTTCACGGCCTTACAGCCTTCTCGAGCTACACGTGAGGTATGCTAAGAGCTGTTTTAGTAACGAGTACGCAGCCCTTCCACAACAGAAACAGAACAGACAAGGGTTTAGACGAAACAGACAGAACTGCCCCTGAACGGTGCGTTTCGGTGGGCGCTATCTGCAGCTGGGCGAGAGGCAGGAACGAATCAAATTGCAGCCTTTCCCATCAAAATGCAGCCCTCGCACCCACCTGGTGACCGCCACATGTGCCGTCCGCTCCGCATTTACAATTCCCTGCTGCAGGTGTACAGTACAGGTGTTGAAGACACCCAAGTGCCACTTTGTACGTGTACAGTGCACAATAGTTCCCACAGTGCGGTACTGCAAGACCTACGATGCACGCAAATTTCCTCACAACAAACCACGCCCTTAGAACGATTGTTGCTTTTTAGTTGCACGAATTTCCCCCCCCCCAGCCCTCAGATTTCGTTTGCGAAGGACTCTTGTTAGGGCAGCCAGGAATACTAAGCAGAGCGACACTTCTTGTTACTTATCAATGGCTGCTCCTCAGGCGCGACTGCTCCTGTTACATTTCCTGTTTCTCTCAGCTCTTCTCACTCTCTTCCACGGGCCATCTCGAGCGGATTTATTAAAAGCCACCAGAGATCCCCTTCATTCCGTTCCAGCAGCCGTTGATACTGACACCCCTCGCCCATCTGATGGCGT
Organism: Closterium sp. Naga37s-1; assembly: GCA_947471745.1. Lineage (NCBI taxonomy): Eukaryota > Viridiplantae > Streptophyta > Zygnematophyceae > Desmidiales > Closteriaceae > Closterium > Closterium sp. Naga37s-1. The sequence goes on from CANJKZ010001129.1 coordinate 1,573,745, forward strand.
TGCGACTAGCACCGCGTCCTCCCCACCACCTGCTCCCTCCGCCCGCGCTGCCGCTCCATCCGCTAAGCCTAGCTCGGCGTGGGAGCGCGCGATAGCAGCGCTGAAGCCCGCGATGTACGGCGCGGTGGCCGCAATGTCCGTCGACGCGGAGAGCGATGTGCCGACTGATGCGCTCCGCCCCCTGCTGGCGCCCGACGTGGTCGTCACGGCCAAGGTCCGCCTGCTGAACGCGGCGAATCTTACCTCCTCCGGGATAGTTTGGCAAGGGCTGACCTGTCCTTCGAATGGCACGCTGAAGCCGCCCTCTCCTACCGCCGCGCTGCTGTACCTGCGGTTCGAGCAGCGCGCCGAGTCGCAGAACTCGGCGACGCCTCTGACGTCGCGCACGTGGCCTTTCTCCGGCTCGGCGCAGCCCTCGCCCGTCTACGCCGCTCCGCTCGCGTTCCTCTCGCCCATCGTCTCCTTCCGCCTCTACCCCGGTACTCCCGTGGGACCAGCGGCGCAGCAGAAAGAACTCAGCCTGGTGGGGCTGGGAGGGAGCGTAATCGGAGCTGGTTTTATGCTAGTATCTTTTAACGTCTCAAGAGCTCTTCTTGCTCAGCCACGTGCTTGCACTCTGATAAATATCGACGGGGGTATAGACCAGCAGACAATGTCTATATCGAGCGCAGCCGACATTGCAGAGTGCAGCAGGCTGAGCACGTTCAACAGCAGCTACTTCTTGGTTCTCACAGAGCCGGTGGGCATTCAATACCAGGTCAAGTTTCCGCCACCCCCTCCGCCATCCCCTCCGCCTCCGCCCAGCCCCCCTTCTCCGCCTCCGCCTCCCCTTGCTCCTCCTCCCCCGGCCCCCCCCGCTCCGCCTCCGCCCCCCGCAGCTAGTGGCAGCAACACGGCGCTGATCATGGGGATAGGCATTGGCGTGGGCCTCGCGGTGTTGCTCTTGGCTGGCATTGTGGCGGCGCTCGTCTATATCTGGACGGTCAGGCGGAAAAAGAATGCGCAATCACAGCCTGAGGGGAAGGTGGGCCGGGCACAGCTCCTGGCTGTGATGGCATCAGTTAAAGGCAGTTCAAGAAATTCTCAACGTTCAAGCACATCCAGTTCAGTTAATTAAAGCCACTAATGTGTGCTAGTAGCTGTAATGGTACTGTAGTCTAGAGGGTACAACATGATAGTATGAGTGAATTCCGACCGTATTTATGACACGTCTCTATAGGTGTGCTAGTATGCTGGTTATTCTACCGTATGGTTGTGCTAGTGTGCTAGTTATGCTACTTATCTTCATATTAACATCGATACATTCATTGACGGTTTTGTCGAGCTAGAGGGGGCAGTGGCCCTGAACAGGATGTCCAGCCGAAGTTGCAAGCGACATTCACGGATCTGCCCGTCCATCTGCCCGGAATGGATCTGGTCGCATCTCAAGGAACAATCAATATGCAATTTCTCCTAACCAGCCAGTGGCCAAGTCGGGGTCGGTCGGGCGGGGCCTCCTGTCGTGGCAGCGCCTCCTGCTTCCCTCCGTCCTCCGTCCTGGCTGCCCTCACTCACCCTCTGTCCCCGTCACCGTTACTGTACCGTCGATCCCACCTGTTCTGTCAGACACACCACCTAGTCCTACTAGACGTAGTGACAAGCTTCTAATGATGCCCTACACAAAACGATTAGTTCCTGATTTCTGAACGTACCCTGCGGCTTCGTCCGTCCTGCAGCCGCTCGTCATCCCCCCATAGGACACTAGCGCCCATCAGTGGGGTTAGGGCACAAGTTAATACTGCCAATCCATTCCCATGGCGTCATCCGCTGTGGGGTCGGTCGTAGTCTCTTCTTCCCTCACTCACGCCGCGGCTCGTCGCCAACCCACAGCCATCGTTCGCGATAGCTCCACGCAGGCCAGCGCGAAACGAACCGCCAGACAACGCAATGCCGACCTCCCTTTCCGCCAATTCCCGCATTTTGCCAGACCCGCCAACACACAGACCCGCAGAGTCAACGGGTTCCGCCTTTCCGCCTACGCGGAAGCCGCGTCGGAAAGCGGAAGACCAGCAGGCGGATCCGCGGGGCAGGCGAGCGGAAGAGCGGGATCCGCGGGCAGGGGGGACTCGTCGAGCGGGGAATTCGTGGACACGCGCATTCATTGGAGCTCCCCGGACGAGGGTTGGGTGGGCGGCAACAGCAGCGGGTTCAGTTCTGAAGAGGAGATCGAGGCGCGGTCGAACGACGCGGGGCTGCGCACCGCGATGAGCCGCGATATGCAGCTGCTGATTATGTCCAACTCCAACAACCACTACACGTACGCGCCGCGCTCTTTCGTCGCACGCACTTTAGGTCGCGAATCGCGATGGTTAAAAAGGCTTTAATTTTGTTGCCAGCGGTCGCGCATTAGTTTCCAATGATTGTGCGCCACAGGACAAGGCTGCTGGGTGTCAGAACTCGCCATTGGCGACAGTCACTCGCGGACGGTGGCAAACGTCACAATGATCAATATTACATAGTGATTCTGAACTTCCAGCGTATGTACTCACAACCTTACAGGATTGATAACAGAAATGAATTGGCTTGATTGCTAAAATTGAAGTTAAAAGTAACACAACGTTACAGACTTGATAACAACCATTCGTTACCCAACCCCCCTTTTCTCTCTCCACCTTTCTCCCTCCCTCCTCCTCCCCCCCCTCGTCCCGCCCCCTTCTCCCTCCCCTTTCCACACCCCTTCCTTTTCTCCCTATCCTTCCCCTCCCCCCTGGTTTTGCACACTTTGTCATCCCACCAGCGTGCTGGCGGTGTCTCCCCTGGCGGACACGGACGACGTGAAGGCGGCGTACCGGCGGCTGTCGAAGCGGTTCAAATCATAACGATTTCAATTGGACAAAACACCCTCTCGTCACCCATCTCCCCCTTCTCTCTCTCCACCGTTCTCACTCTCCTTTCCACCCCACTCTCCCCCTCCCGCTCCCCTCCTCCCCCCTCCCTCTCTCCCTATTCTTCCCCTCCCCCTGTCCCCCCCCCCCCCCTGGTTTTGCACACTTTGTCATCCCACCAGCGTGCTGGGTGTGTCTCCCCTGGCGGACACGGACGACGTGAAGGCAGCGTACCGGCGGCTGTCGAAGCGGTTCCACCCCGACACGACGCGGCTGCCGCTGGCGCTGGCGGAGCAGCAGTTCGTGCGGCTGAACCAGGCGTACGAGGTGCTCTCCAGCTCCGAGGACCGCCGCCTCTACGACTGGAAGCTGTACGGCGGGCACGGGGGGGAGAGAGGGAGGGATGGCGGGAGAGAGGAAGGGAGGGAGAAAGGGAGGGAGGGAAAGAGATTGGTTGGTTGGGGGAGAGGGATGATGGGAAGGGGGGAGGAAGAATAGGGAGGGACAAGGGAGTGAGTGAGGGAGGGTTAATGGGGAGGGAGGGATGGGAAAGAGAGCTTGTGCGTGGTCTATTGCATTTGTCCGCGCAGGAAATTTAATGTTCTTAACAACATGGGAGCTCCTCTTCCCCCGGCTCCCCAGTATCCCACTTATTATATGATACTTCCCTCTTTCTACATTGCAGAGCACAAGAAGCATCTGATGCGCGTGGCGGGCGGTTTGTGTGGCCGTATGAGGTGGACCGCACCCAGAGAGGAATGGGCTCACGGGACCCTCCCTCCCCTGTGGGCAGGAGAGGCCCTGGGGAGGATGAGAATGACGTTCCACTTTCAGATGGCTCGATCACAGCGCTTGCATTTGATGCATTCGCTGTGCTGATTGCGGTTGCTTGTATTTGTTATGCAGCCTTTTTCAAGGGGAACTGATAGGACCAGTCACAGTATTTGCTATATTTTCACTTGTAAAGCGTAATAACATTTTCTAGAGCAAGAGATCACTGGTGTTTCTAAAGCATGTGGAAACCGCAAGAGGGAGATGAGGCTGTACCAGTAGTAAAACTTGCAAATGGCTTCAATATTTCTCATTAAAAACGTGTACACGTTTACAGAGAGTATCCTAACTCCTAATTCAAACCAAAGCAGCACACAATCAAAGCTGCCTACCTCAGGGAGCATCATATAATCTCAGTCTACTACCTAGATCAGGGCTCCCAATCTCAAACCCGTGTGCGCAGCTCTTTCACGAGCATTACGCAGTCACTCAAAACGAAGCGTATGTACACAAAACTGTTACTTTCGCGTAAGTTCGCGTAAGTTCCGCTCTCGTTTTCTGTGATTCACTTGAGCCGGTACCCAAATGACACACTTACGCACCAAGAGTGATGGCCCTCACGCGCCGCCTTTCAAAAACGCGACCGGCCGCTTCCAGCTTGGCCTCCCGCGCGATCTGCGGAAGCATATCGCCATGGAGCTCCTCCGCAGCAGCTGACCGCTGGATCGCCTCCGTATGCCTGGGCCACGCGCAACGGGGGCCAAGAGGAATTTCCGCTGGTGTTGGCGCAGTGGTTGCGGGGACCCCGCGGGGCCAGGCGCATCTTGGGCCCTCTGCAACTGCAAGGGCCGGCGCAGGAGCAACAGCGGAAACAGCGCGGGGCCAGGCGCACCGCGGCCCTTCCACAGCCTGAGGCGCAGCCGCTTCCGTCTGGACTAGCGCCCGCTCGAGCAGCGCCTGGACGTCGGAATTGGCCACCTGGCGCGGCCACGCGCACCTTGGGCGCTCAACAGGCGCCGTCTCCGCGGAAGCGACAGCGCTGGCTGCGCGAGGCCAGTTGCAGCGGGCGCCGGGGGTAGTAGTAGCTGCCGCATGTGGCGGGGATGCAGCGCGCGGCCACAGACACCGAGCAGCCTCCGCTGCAGCCGATGATGATTTGTGCGGCCACGCGCAGTGCGCGCCGATGGTTGCGGCGGTGGGGGCGGGGTAGAGGCCGGGGAGTGCGGAGAGAGCTGTCGGTCGGGGCCAGGCGCAGCGGGGACCGGTGGAGGCGGCGGGTGAAGAGCGCGGCCAGGCGCAACGGGCGGCGAGAGCAGGGGATTCGGCGCGAGAGGCGAAAGTAGGATGCGCAGCGGAAGCCTTGCGAGGCCACTCACAGCGCGCGCCAGCTGCAGCGACGGCAACTGCGCGCGGCCACTCGCACCTTGCAAAAGCGGCGGGGGAAGCAGCCTCGGTCACAGCGAGCATGGCCAGAGCAATCGCCGCGGTTTCGACTGGTGCAGGTGTGGAACGCAAAATTGATCCTTGTCGAGGCCAATTGCAACGGGGATAGACAGTCGCTCCGGCTTGCTGTTGCTCTTGCCTGGGCAAGATGCACTGCGGGCGAAGCATCGTCTCAAGCTGCTGGATCTCCGCGTAAAGGGCCTCGCGGCAGAGTTCCCGCTCAAACGCGGACAGGTACGCAGCCGGGGATCGCGGAGGCGCCGTGCGCTTACGTGAGTACGACCACGCGAAGTCCAGTTCGTCGAGAACGGGCGACAGGCCCTGCGCGCGAAGGAGCAGCCATTCAATGGCAGCGGGCGTGGAGGCCGGCGGCTGGCGAAGGTTCATCTCGCTGGCGAGGAGAGGAAGTGGGTCGGCGCACGTGCCGTCGCCCCAGGCGATCTGTTCCATTTTGCGATTCTTGTGAAGGCTCTTTTGGGAGCTGACCGTTTGAGTGAACGGCCGCACGGCGCGCAGGATCTGGGGACGATTGTCGCGGCTGTGTTTGGAGAGAGGGCGACCGCTCAGCTGCGGAGCGCTGAGGTTGGGAGTGCTACTATCTGGAGGCGGCGACCCGCCTCGTCTCGCCATGGACGACGATGGCGCATGGCTGATGATGGGCTGCGCTGCGACTATAGACGAAGCCATTGAAAGCGTGTGTCTAACGATATCTAAGCAAGGCTGGGAAACTGAAACGCTGGAAAACTGGAGCTTTGTCCTGGATGGAAGATAGCAGGTTTCTGTCTGAAAATTCGTGGAGAAGCTCTGAAGATGGGAATGGAGAATAGCGTTCTCAAATGCAAGCGATTATGAAGTGGAGCCAGCAATTTGCGACTCGGAGACACCGTGGAACAACCACTGAACCAACAACAGTGCGTGCTGGTGACGCAACGTGAGTTCAGGTAGACCAAGCAAGCACTGACAACTAAGATTGTAGGAGCGTTCGTAACGTTGGCATGAGAAGGCAAAGCACAACGAAGCAAAGGAGGCACAATGAATGGATTCCTCTTTCCTTCAGAACTGCCCCCATTTATGACACGACGCAGCCACCTCAACTCCACCGCACAGCGGTGCAGTGCGGGATTCAGCGGCGGAAGATGAAGATGCGGTGCGAGCTCGACGCGCCGCGGGTGGGCACTGGGCAGGTGCAGGTCTTTCACCAGCGTGGCTGAGGTGGTTGGGAGCCCTGCTGACCTGCGGACCCATCAGCTGCGCCGGAATGATGTGGCAATGCGGTTGGGTACACGTCATGCCACACAAGGTAGGGACAGTTTGTTGATGCCGAAGAATCTTTCTATTTGCGGCTCGCGTGTCACTGAATCATTCCAGAAGGAGTCCACGACGCGATTAGGTCAGCAAGCAAAGGAGGCCTTCTCTTATCCCTCAAGCGTCGCCGGAGTGCCCTACGTCTGGTTCTCAAACGCAGCCTGACCTGGATGGGGCTGTTTTTGACGTGGTCATGTCCAAAGCTGAAAATTCTGGATTGGTTGGGCTTATTTGCTCTCCCAGACCAACCAACCACCCAGAAAACGGGCCAAGAAACCAGGGCCAGAAACGGGGACCTCCCAGTGTAGTGCTGTACCAACAAGCGAATTGGGGGAAGCAACATCGGATCGTGTTCGTAAGGTCTGACCAAGTTCCTGGCAATTCGGGCTACGCCACCAGCACAACGGTTGGCACGTGGCACATGGTGGAAACGGTTTGTTTTGATCGATAACCACACAAAACTAAAACTTAGCACCCTGATCAATACGTTCCGTTCGTAACTTATTCTCCCTTTCCGATTTGGCTGGCAACAATACTCACGGCTTGCGGCTTTCCCCCATTGGGTATTCACTAAGAGCTCGAGCTAAAAAAAAACTCACACTTCACAGTTCGGTGACGAGCAATCACTGGTATTGTGGTGGAAAATAAATATCAGCCAGCCAGGCTGACGCGGCGGCATGTGTGGATGATTTGCAATGAGTGCAACTGAGGCCGAAGGTGTCGGCGGCCGCATATTCCATTCGCAACGCCGTTGTGGGTTTGGTTGCATCCGTGACTGTGTACTGTAAATTTTGATTACACGTGATAGGTACGTTACACACCTGAGTAGTTCACCACTAAGAAACATATCCTTACCTTTTCACGTTTCTGGGGTGATTTGGAAAGCTAGGGCACCAGCATTTGCCAGTCTGAACACCCTAATAAGAATGTGTCATATGCTTCTCTATAATGTTGTCAGCCTGAAACCGCTTCTCTTGATGTCCAGTCAGCGGCCAGGCTGTCAGGAGATAAAACGGTTTTAGAAAAAGAAAGGGAATGAAGAAAGAAAGGGAGAAGGAAAATGAAACTGCCAAAAAGAACCCAAATGCAACACACATAAAACCCCCCCACATGAAACATATCCTTACCATGCTAGAATGATCATATTCATATAAGTTATAGCTTCGTGAGCTTCCAATACACGTTTCATGCAACCGCTGTCAAATGTGACTATTTCAAGGTTTAATATATATTTTCATGTTTACATATATATATATATATATATTCATCGGATATGCATATGTAAATACATATATTGTCAAGTATTTTTTTCTGGTAATTCCCTAATCTGGAATTGAAATGTGCTATATGTAATATTAATTCTGAACATGCATATTCTGTAAGTTTAGTTTTTTATTATCATTTTCTTTGTGTTCTGTTCTGATATAGGTTTCACTTTTCTCCTAGACGTTGTACACTCGCACGTTTTATTGTAAGCTGATAGCGAGCCCGCTGAATAGGAAGCGTGTGGTGTGGTTGGCGGGTTTGCTTGATCGGCGAGGCGACCAACATTCACGTGCAAGCAACGTGCGGCGAGAATGCTATGAGGGGACAGCATTTGTAACACTAGCTGGTCACTCAATAACCCGAATTCACAGTCGTGTCTTGTCGTCAGCCTATTACAGCGAGTCGTTCCTTTTGTGTTTGGAGTGAGTACCACACCACATGCCTGCCACATCTCCACGTCACATATTCGTCACGAATTACAGCGCCAATACCAGCCCAGCCAATCCCACAAATTCCTCGATTTTTGCTGCGACTAGACCGAGGGGCAGTGAGTGGACCGATTTTTCAAACACGAGTTTCCGGAAGCGCAAGCGCTGATTACGAGTCACCTTGATAAATAGTTCTTTAAACTACTGGTACCGCTGATTTAACAGCAATATGGTTAATAGACCGCAGTCCGCAAACAAGGATTCATGTTTGACGTGCCCTAGATGTCTGACCTGTACAGAACCAAGGATACTGAATTGACAACAGTGCAGCCTTCCCTCGCCTCGCCGCCTCCCTTCCCATCCCATCACATCCCCTCACGAGCTCTTGCCTTGCCAGATCTGTCTTTTTGTTGGATGTTAGGGGAATCTGCTTACCTCCAATCAAGGGTTTAGCTGTTCGTCTAGGCTATAGTATTCCCTATTGCTCGACTCCATCCTTGGATCATGCTCGTAGCTCTTTCGTAGCCTCTGGTTTCGTTGAAGCCATGCGAAAGCTGGCGAGTCGCCGCCAGCGTGAATGGCTTCCATGTCGAATCTGATATTCTGTCAAGAGCATCGCCGATTATAAGGCTTGATCGTCCTGTTTGTTACAAGAATATATTGAGACTCTGGCCTCGTGAATAAGGCTTCACAGCTGGGCTCTGCGCGTTTGTGGGCCGCCTGACTTGCTGCTCATAAGGTGTGAATTCGCCGTTCCTTCATTCTTCAGAAAGCGAGCTTCCAAGGCTTGCGTATATGTCCTGAGACATTCTTAGGTAACCGTCGACTGGATGCGCGTCTGCCTTCGTTGAGTCTCCAGAGATTATGCAGCAAAAGTCGCGAATCTCGTTCAAGCGTCGTGTCATATGTCAAGCGGCCGTTAGATTCGCACAACGAACGCACGGATGGGAACGTGCGCGAAGGGAGCTGGTGGTTTTGCAGAAAAGGTTGTCCCGATGAGTGAGATCAGGGAAGAGACTGGGCGTTAAGAGGATTCGTTGTCCGCTTTATGATGTTGACATTGGGAGGAAGTTAGGCACCTAAGAGCTGAGTGTGGGATCGTGCACGGATCGCTGCAATCGCTGGACGGGTTTGCATGGGATTCGCGCCCTCCGATCTGAGCACTAGTCATGCTTGTCCATATTGCTTCATGTCTTGTCCTCACACGTCTCACGACACCCTTTTCTCTTCATGATCCTCTGTTTTACGAATCGTTTTTACTCCCTTCTCTCGTCACGCCACCAATCCTGTAACGCCCTCGTCCTCCTTCGCCCCCCCCGCAACCATGATCAGCGGAAACTCCTGCGCGACTTGCGCTTATTGAAATGCAGCCATGGCTTCTTCAGCTGCCCGCTGCCCGCCGGCGCACTCTCGCGCTCGGCGCAGCGTTGCTGGTGGGCGGGGGGGGCGCAGCAGCGGTCGCTTATTACAGATCCGTCGCCGTCGCGGCAGCTGTTAGGCGCAGGGAAGCAAGAGCGGCGCTGTCGCAAACTGGCGCGTCAGAGGAACAGGCGGAGGGGGAAGCGGCGGCGCTGATTGAGGGGGCGGGGGACGAGGATGGCAGGCGGAAGAAGGCTTCGTGGAAGGGCAAGGGCGGGGAGGGCGGCGGAGCAGAGAAGGGGCGTCGGCGGAAGAAGGGGGGAGGGATGGCCTCGGTTGGCGCTATATGCAGCTTTCTGGCCGCGAGGATGGGCGAGAAGGGGTGGCAGCGGCTTGCTGCCTTAGCAGCCATAGCAGTAAGCGATCCGCGATTTACTTTTCTGGTTGTCATAACAACAGCCAAGCCGTAGCCATAGGTATACCTATCGCCACAGCGACATTCCGTTGCAACGATCGGCTGTGGTGTTTTGGCTTGGCCTTCTCGCGTCCCCTTCCACTATTGCTGCGTGCGCACCCCGTTCCTCCTCCCCTTGCCAACACCATCCCCATCTCCTCATCTCAACCCTCTCATCGCCTTCTTTCCCATCTCCCGTCTCTCACTTCCCGTCTCCCATCCCCCCATCTCCCACCTCCCACCCGCCATCCCCCCTTCTCCCCGTCCCCCTTCTTCTCCCCCCCCCCCACCAGGTGGTGCGCACGGTGCTGAGCAACCGCCTGGCGCGCGTGCAGGGGCTGCTGTTCCGGTCGACGTTCCTGCGCAACGTGCCCCAGTTCACGCGCCTGATCACGGAAAACCTGCTGCTGTGCCTCGCGCACTCGCTCATCTTCTCCTCCTCCAAGTTCCTCACCGGCAGCCTGTCCCTCCAGTGGCGCTCGCTGCTCACCGCCGCCATTCATAAGCTCTACTTCAAGGTACGGGGGATGGGTGGGGCGTGTTGCTGCGCGTGCGGAAAGATGGGGCGGTGGGAGGGGGGGTGTATCTCAGCACGTGGGGGGGGTGTTTGCGGCGCAACATACACTGCTTTCTACCTAGCCACTCCCTCAACGCCCCCTTCCTCTCCACCGCCCCCAAAACATCCTTCCCTCAAGTTGTTAACCCTATCTCTCTCTCTCTCTTCCGCCGCATGTCGCACGTGCACAAGGGCATGAGCAACGTGTGGATAGTACATCACATACTGCTTCCTTCCCTTCCAATCAGCCCTTTCCTCGCTCTCTCCACAGCCCACCCCCCCCACTTTCCCCCGGGGCATGGTGTACTATTGCATGTCGCCCGTGGACAAGCGAGTGGACAGGCGCTCCAATCGCCTCCTGCCTCGCTCCCCTTCCCTTCCCCCTCCCCGTTCCCCCCTCCCTTCCTCCCCCCCCCAGGGCATGGTGTACTACCGCATGTCGCACGTGGACAAGCGCGTGGACAGCGCAGAGCAGCGCATAGTGAGCGACGTGCCGCACATCTGCAACGAGCTCGCGGACCTGCTGCACGACCTGCTCGTCGCCGCCACTGATGCCACCTTCTACACCTACTCGCTCACCACCTACACTCACCCCAAATACGCCGGGGGGATTTTGGTGCGTGTGGGGGGGGGGGGGAGAGGGTTGGGGGTGGGTGGGAGGTGGGGGAGAGGCGAGAGAGGTTGAATGGGTTGTGGGGGGGCGTAGAATGGTGTAGGAGGTGGCATGGAACCAGGTGGCGAGGGCATGGGGTGGCGGAGGGCGCACATCTGCAACGAGCTCGCGGACCTGCTGCACGACCTGCTCGTCGCCGCCACTGATGCCACCTTCTACACCTACTCGCTCACCACCTACACGCACCCCAAATACGCTGGCGGGATTCTGGTCAGTGTGGGGATGGGGGGGGGGAGGTGTTTGGCGGGTTGGAGCGAAGGGGGAAAGGTTGAATGGGTAGTGGGGGGGTGTGGAGTGGTGTTGGATATGGTGTAGAAGGTACCATGATGGGTGATCAACCGGATGGCTCGGCCTTGGGGTTGGTAGGTCTCCCCTCCTTGTGGTGAGTAGCCATCCCTCCCTCCCCATCTCCGCTCCCCACCTCCCTATCCCCGTCCCCCAGGGATACGTCCTGGCTGCGGGAGCCCTCACGAGCGCACTTGCCCCACCCTTCGGCAAGCTCCTGGGCAAGGAGCAGCAGCAGGAGGGCGAGTACCGGCAGCTACACGCTCGCGTGCGCACACACAGCGAGAGCATCGCGTTCTACGGAGGCCACGGCCGAGAGGGCGCGCTCATCTCCCAGGCGTTTTCCGCCCTTGTGAAGCACAGCGCAGGCGTGTTACGGACGCAGTGGTGGTTCGGAATAGTGCAGGACTTTCTGCTGAAGTACTGTGGGGCTACTTGGGCCGTGGTGCTGATCATAGGGCCGTTCTTCGGCGCGAGCATGCAGACGCAGGGGTCGAGGGAGGCGCGTGCGGAGATGCTGTCTCGCATGCGGTACCACACGTCCGTGGTCATTGCGCTGTTCCAAGCCATGGGCACCATTGCCGGTAGCTCCAGGCGTATCATCCGGCTCAGGCAAGTGGGTTGCAATGGATGATGGATCTGAGGAGATTTTGATCGTATATTTCCATGGTTTAGGCAAGTGGGGCAGGGTCGCATTTCAGCTGTCTTAATCGTGGGCACCACTGCGGGTTCGTATGGTCCGAATCTTGTGTCGATTGGTCGTCTATCTCTTACGTGCCACTGTGTTTCCTCTCCTCTCCCTCGTTCCCACCACTGCAGTGGGTATGCAGACCGCATTTGTGAGCTCATGCAAGTGGCTAAGGACTTGAGCCAGCAAGACGCGCACATGCACTCTCAGGAAGACGGAGCAGAAGGAGGAGGAAGACGAATCAGCGAGGGGGAGAGTCATACACAGGTCCTGGCAAAGGCAGGGAAGGCGGCGCAAGGGGATGGGGAGGGGGAGGGCGAGGGCGGTGGTAGCGGCGGTGGAAAGTTTGCGGAGGCCAAGTATATAGAGTTTGAGAACGTGACGGTGGTGACGCCGGCAGGAGCGAAGCTGGTGGATGGGCTGACACTGCGAGTGAACCCGGGAGAAAACCTGCTCATCACAGGTGAGTCAGCCTGGCAGCCTGGCAGCCTCTTGCTGTGTGTTGAGTCGACTCAGAGCACACCAGGAGCGAAGCTCGTGCATGGACATGGGCTGATGTTGCAAGTGAACCCGGGAGAGAACCTGCTCATCACAGGTGAGACAGGCAGTATGTTACTTTTCCCCCTTCTCCTCTCCTCCAACCCCTCTTCCCTTTCCTCCCTGCCAAAGTTTCCCCCCCTTTCCACCTCCCTCCCCGCCCGTTTCCTTCTCTCGTCTGCTGCTTCTCAGCCTTTCGTTTATTAACATTTGGATGCGGCACACCCTATACTTATACCTGCATTGACCCCTCTGCCCCCCTCTCATGATTTGCACCGATTCTGACTCCCCTCAAGCTCTCAGCGCTCGCTTTATCAGCATCCTCCCATCCTGTAACCCATCACCATCATATCTCTCCCTCCTCCTTCTCGTCTCCCAATTTTCTCCTGTCCTCTCTTCATCTTCTCCTCCCCCCCCAGGCCCCAACGGCAGTGGCAAGAGCAGTCTATTCCGAGTGCTGGGCGGGCTGTGGCCCCTCGTGGAGGGCCGAATCAGCAAGCCTGGGCGAGCAGCGGACCTGAGTCACGACATATTCTACGTGCCGCAGCGGCCGTACATGGCCATCGGCACCCTTCAGGATCAGCTCGTGTACCCTCTCACTGCCAACGACCTCCCGGAGCCTCTGCAGGAGGAAAGGCTAAGGGAGATGCTGCGCGTGGTGAGTGCTGCTCGTGGTTGAATGTTGAAATGGTGATTGCTGAGAGAATTTTTGAGTCGACTCGCGGCCGTACATGGCCATAGGCACACTGCAGGACCAGCTCGTGTACCCCCTCACTGCCAACGACCTGCCGGAGCCCCTGCAGGAGGAGCGGCTAAGGGAGATGCTGCGCGTGGTGGGTGCTGCTGGGGCCGGAGAGCTGAACTCGACGGGGAGCGTTGGGCTGTGGATGGGGGTGTGTGCCGGCGTGGGTCTGTGTGCGTGTGCGTGCGTTTGTGTGTGCGTATGTGTGTGCCGGAGTGCGGGTGTGCTTGTGGGCCGGGGGTGTGTGTTGCCTGCTCCACACGTCTCTACCTCAGTTCTCTTATTGTCCTGTCTTGTTGATGAGCAGTTGACTTGGAGGACCTGGTGGACCGGTATGGCATGGAACGGGAGGTGAACTGGGTGGAGTGGAGGAGTCAGTCCCCCTTTCTCCCTTTCTTTCCACTGGATATGCAGGTTGACTTGGAGGACTTGGTGGACCGGTACGGCATGGAGAGGGAGGTGAACTGGGGCGAGGAGCTGTCGCTGGGGCAGCAGCAGCGCTTTGGCATGGCGCGCCTGTTCTACCACGCACCTGCGTTCGCCATTTTGGACGAGTGCACCAGTGCTGTCACCACTGACATGGAGGAGAGGTGTGTGCGCTGTGTGCGGTGTGTGCAGTGTATGATATGATTGGAGTGTTGTTTGGGAATGATGAGAAACGCGCTTGTCAGTGTGGTTGAGTGCCCCAGTGCTGTCACCACGGGCATGGAGGAGAGGTGCGTGCATTGTATGCGTCAGCGTTGAGCCATCGATGAGAATCTATGAAGCTGCATTTGCCATTGTGGATGAGTGCACTGGTGCTGTCACCCTATACACAAAGAGACGTGCGTCGTTAGGCACCTCAAACCCTTCCCCTCACCTTCCGCCCTGCCCTCCCCCTCACCTCTCCTCTTCCCCGTGCCCTCTCAGGTTCTGACGTGTGTGACCATCTCCTTTCGGATAAGCCCCTTACAATTCCTTTGAGCCGCCTCGAAAAGGTCCTCTTGTCTTTCAACCACCCTCTTCTCCCCACCCCCCCCCTCCCTGCGCTCCCTCAGGTTCTGTCGCCTGGTGGAGCGCATGGGCACGACGTGTGTGACCATCTCGCACCGCCCTGCCCTCGTGGCCTTCCATGAAACCGTGCTTGCACTCGATGGCGAGGGCGGCTGGACCGTGCACTACAAGACGTGAGTGGGGGAGGGAGGGAGGGGCGGAAGGGTGAAGGCTTTTGACTTTGGGTGCGCCTCACAAATGGAAACCGTGCTCGCACTCGATGGCGAGGGCGGCTGGACCGTGCACTACAAGACGTGAGTGAGAGGGGAGAGAGGAGAGGTTGGAGGCTTTTGACTTCGAGGCGCCTTACAAATAGAGACTGTGCTGGCACTTGGTGTGGAGGGCGGGTGGACCGTGAGTGTGGGGTGGGGTGGGAAGAGGGTGGGGCCGAGTGGGGAAAGGGCCTGAGGGAGGAGCTTTTCACATTTTCACCTGTGAAGCTCCGCGGAATGCGCGGAGGGCCACTTCTTTTTTTCCTTTGAGACGGACTACCACACGTCGCTTGCGCTCCTCCTTTCCCTCTTCCTCCTTTGTCCCTTTCCCCCCTCCTTGGTCTTACCTCCATCCCCAATCCCATCCCCATCCCCCACCTCCACCCCCCCATTCCCACCCCGCGCCAGCAACCCTTCGTCTCCAGGCTCCCCTGCGTCCATCGTAGAGCAGGTGGCGGGGGCAGAGGGGTCGCCCCGGGGCAGTGCGGTGGTGGTGGCGGGCCGCCACACATTCCCCTCGCTTGCCCTTCTCCCCCTTCTTCTGCCGCCTTTGTCCTTTCCACACTGCCTCATTCTCATCACCTTCCCCATCCTCATCCTCATTCTCCCATCCTCATGCCCATTCCACCCTCAACCCCACCCCCCGTACCAGCAACCCGTCGTCCCCAGGCTCCCCTGCGTCCATCGTGGAGCAGGTGGCGGGGGCAGCAGGGTCGCCACGGGGCAGTGCAGTGGTGGTGGCGGGTTACTGCACGTTCCCCTCGCTTGCCCTTCTCCCTCACCTTCTGCCATCCCATCCCATCCCCATCCCCATCCCCATCCCCATCCCCATCCCATCCCATCCCCATCCCCATCCGCACCTTTCCCCACCCCCCCACCAGCAATCCCTCGTCCCCAGGCTCCCCCGCGTCCATCGTGGAGCAGGTGGCGGGGGCAGCGGGGTCGCCACGGGGCAGTGCAGTGGTGGTGGCGGGCCGCCACACATTCCCCTCGCTTGCCCTTCTCCCCCTTCTTCTGCCGCCTTTGTCCTTTCCACACTGCCTCATTCTCATCACCTTCCCCATCCTCATCCTCATTCTCCCATCCTCATGCCCATTCCACCCTCAACCCCACCCCCCGTACCAGCAACCCGTCGTCCCCAGGCTCCCCTGCGTCCATCGTGGAGCAGGTGGCGGGGGCAGCGGGGTCGCCCCGGGGCAGTGCGGTGTTGGTGGCGGGCGGTGCGAGTGTGCGCGCGGGAGGTGTATCGGAACGCAAGGCGGACGCACAGGTCAACGCCACACACTTCCTGCACGCCACAGACAAGCACATGGTGGGGATTGGGGTGGGGGGGGGTTGGGGAAGGAGAGATTGGGGGAGCACATGCTGGGGCTGTGGGTGCTGGGGGGACAGGGGGGACTGGAGGAAGGCGGATGCGCAGGTCAACGCCACACACTTCCTGCACGCCACAGACGAGCACATGGTGGGGATTGGGAGAGGGGGGGGGGAGCGGGGAGGGGAGGACTGGGGGCTCCGTGGTGGAGAAGGTGCTTGAGGTGTCGCTAGGGGGGGTGGTGGGTCAGGGGGGTATGGGGTGAGGCGGACGCGCAGGTCAACGCCACACCATGTGCACTTCCTGCACGCCACTGATGAGCACGTGGTGGGGGCCTGTAAACGCACCTGGTGGGACTGGGAGACAGAAATGAGTGAGGGGAGGAGCAGGCGCAGGGAAGAGAAGGGGGTGAAGGAAGGGGAAGAGGTGCGGTAGCTTGGGTATTGCAACGCAGTAAGTGGCTGTTGTTAAAATATATATTGTGTAGCATGCCAACACATGTGACTGTACACCAATTGTGGTGTACAGTTGGGTTGGGACTACACCCAACTTTGGGTGTAGTCTTGCACTTTGGGGTGCCAATCCACCCAATTGTGGTGGAGCCCCCAAATGCAACCCTCTTGACTTGTGGGTACCTCACTTCCCACAATTGAGGTTACCCCAAGCCAAGTGGGCCTAGGGTTGCCTCACTTCTACAAAGTGTGGGCAACCCAACCCACTTGACCTATGGTTCCCTCACTTCCCCAAGTGAGGTCAACCCAACCTATGGTCACTTTCATCCTTCCCTTCCAACCTTCCCTTCCAACTATGTATGCTAGGTTGTTCCTCTAATCTGATCACTTGTTCAATTTGCTACTTTCACATGGTATAGAGCTACTTGTTCCTAGGCCTTACCTCTCCCTCCCTTCAGTTTTTTTTTTCCCATGGGCCCACCCCACAGCTACAAACCCTTTCCTACGCGTGGCTCAACTAGCCATCACTAGCATACTCTCGCCGCGACCTACGCCGTCGCCGCCGTTCCCCCCCCCCTCCCGCCGCGATTACGCCTTCCTCGCCTGCGGATTCCACCGCCGCGAGCGCAACGCCGCTGTCCCCTCCTCCCCCCCGCCGCGACCCCCTGTCGCCGCCTCCCCTTCTCGCCGCCGCGCCTGATTCGGCGCCGCCTGCGCATCCTGCCGCCGCGACGCCTCGTCGCCGCCTGCCCGCTGCCCGTCCCTCCGCCGCGACGTCACGTCGCCGCGTTCCCGCCGCCGCGCCTGCTACGGCGCCGCCTGCGCATCCTGCCGCCGCGACGCCTCGTCGTCGCCTGCCCGTCCCTCCGCCGCGACGTCTCGTCGCCGCGTTCCCGCCGCCGCGCCTGCTTCGGCGCCGCCTGCGCATCCTGCCGCCGCGACGCCTCGTCGCCGCCTGCCCGTCCCTCCGCCGCGACGTCTCGTCGCCGCGTTCCCGCCGCCGCGCCTGCTACGGCGCCGCCTGCGCATCCTGCCGCCGCGACACCTCGTCGCCGCCTGCCCGTCCCTCCGCCGCGACGTCACGTCGCCGCCTCCTCTTCCCGCCGCCGCGCCTGCTTCGGCGCCGTGTGCCCGTCCCGCCGCCGCGACAGCTCGTCGCCCCCTGCCCGTCCCGCCGCCGCGACCTAACATCGCCGCCTGCGCATTCCGCCGCCGCGACTGCTCGTCGTCACCTCCCCGCCCCCCCCCCCCCCCCCCCCCCCCCCCCCCCCCCCCCGCCGCGATTTCGCATTGCCGCCTCCCCTCCCACCGCCGCACCTGCTTCCGCGTCACCCACGCATCTCGCTGCCCCTTCTGCATCGCCACCCTCGCGCAATTTCCCCCGTCGCAACTGCAACATCGTCGCCCCGCGGTTCCCGTTAACGCCACTGCGCCGCCGCCGCCCTACCGCCGCGACTGCTTCGGCGCCGCCTGCCCATCCTCCACCGCGACCGCGCCATCCCCGCCCACACTTCCTGCCGCCGTGACTGCCCCGTCGCCGCCTGCAGATTCAGCCGCAACTGCACCCTCCCTTCCTCCTCTCCCTACTCCTCTCCCCCCCCCTCCCCCTCCCCCTGCGCCCCTCGTTGCCGCGGCCTGCCTGCCGCCGCCGTCCCTCGTTTCGCCGCCGCGGCCCTTCCGCCGTCGCCTGCGCCCCTCGTCGTCGCGGCCTGCTCGCCGCCGCCGCCCCCGACTTTGCCACCGCCTCCCCTTCCCGCCGCCGCACGTTCGCACAGCCGCCTGCGCCCTTGTCACCGTCGCTCCCTGCACCTTGAACGCCTCTGCCCTCCACCGCTGTCTCCCTCCTTTACCCCCCCCCTCCCTCCTCCTGCCAGCGGCAGCAGCAGCGGCAGCAGGGGAAGTGCAGCAGCCTCCGCAGCAGCAACTTCACCCTTGGCCGCCGCGGGTCCACCCGCCGTCGCCCATCATGACTGCTACCCCCCCTGCCCCTCTCCCCCCTCCTCACTGGAGCAGTGTTACTCCTCGCCCCTCCCTTCTCAACACTCCGACCCTCCACTCCTCCCCCCCCCCTTATCTCCGCCTGCTCACCCCCTCCCCCCCCTCCCCATCTGCGGCGTTTCCAGCAGCTCCAGCATCAGCAGCAGCAGGACTTCCAGCAGCGGCAGCAACCACAATTTCTCCAGCCGCACCCCCCACATCTCCTCCAGCCGCGGCAATCGCAGCAGCAGCAGTTCTTCCAACACCAACAGCAGCCGCAATCTCTCCAGCCTCACCCGCCACTGTTTCTCCATCCCCAGCAGCAGCAGTCCTTCCAGCCGCAGCAGCGGCAGTCCTTCCAGCAGCAGCAGCTGCCACAGTTCCTTCCACCGCAGCAGCAGCAGTCCTTCCTGCAGCAGCAGCAGCCACAGTCTCTTCAGCCGCAGCAGCAGCAGTGCTTCCAGCAGCAGCAGCTGCCACAGTTCCTTCCGCCGCAGCAGCAGCAGTCCTTCCAGCAGCAGCGGCAGCCACAGTTTCTTCAGCCGCAGCAGCAGCAGTGCTTCCAGCAGCAGCACCAGCCACAGTTCTCTCCATCCGCAGCAGCAGCAGTGCTTCCAGCAGCAGCAGCCACCACAATCTCTCCAGCCGCAGCAACCGCGGCAGCATCGGCGGTGCTTCCAGCAGCAGCAGCAGCCCAATCTCTCCAGCCGCAACCGTCACAGTCTCTCCCACCGCAGCAGCCGCAGCAGCAACAGTACTTACAGCAGCAGCACCCGCCGCTCTCTCCCTCTTCTATCCATGAAACAACTCTCCAGTACTCTGTGTTCCCTCCCTCTCCTTCCCCCCCCACCCTGGACTTTGTCCTTGACAGTGGGGCCACCGAAACCGCACTAAAAGACGCTGGCACCCTCACCCCCCTTCCACTTCCCACCCAGGTTCATGGTGCCGACTCCAGCTTTTCCATCCCCTGCACTCACCTCTCCACCCTTCCTTGCACCGCCTTCCCATCCGGTACAGTCACCGGTCTCCACATCCCTACCCTTCGCAATAACCTCCTCTCCCACCGTGAACTCCAAGGCGTTGGCATTACCGCCATATACCCTGGCTTTGCTTCCTACTGCGATCTCTACCACACCGCCTCTGGTCGTTTCCTCCTGCGCATTCCCCTTTGCCCTCGCACTCGCCTTTACACGCTCCGCACACCCCGTCCCTCCTTTTGTCACGTCACCACTCGTGCTGGTACTTCCACCGGTCCCCTTCTCCCTCCCCCTCACCCTCCCCCTCCCCCTCCTCCGATATCCTCCTCCTCTACTCCATCCGCCTCCTCCTCCCCCCCCAACTTTTCCCCCACCCCATCCCCCTCCTCCTCTACTGCCCTCTCCCATCCTGCAGTGCTCCTACATCACAGACTCGGCCATCCCAACTTCGCCGCACTTCGCTCCACCGTCACCTCTCGCCTCCTTAACAGCCTTCCTCCCACCTTACCTCCCCTCCCCTCCTCCCCTGCTCCCCCATGCCCATCATGCATTCATGGCAAGCTCAAACAGTCCCCCCATCACAGTCATCCCACCTTCGCTCCCGCCCCCATTGACCTTGTTCACATGGATCTCTGGGGCCCTTATCCCATCCGCTCCCGTCAGGGGCACAGGTACATGCTCGTGCTCGTCGACGACCACAGTCGGTACTCCACCGTCTTCTTTCTTCACACGAAAGACCAGGTGCCGGCTGTGGTCATCAACTGGGCTGAGCAGTGCCGCAACCACTTCAAACGTCCCATAGGCCGCCTTCACTCTGACGGTGGGGGTGAGTTCATCAATCATACTCTCTCCACTTACTGCAAAACATACGGCATTCAGCAGACCACCACCCTTCCCCACTCCCCTCAGCAAAACGGCATCGCTGAGAGTCGCATCCGTGAGATCACCAAGATTGCGCGCTGCCTCATTGCTCACGCCTCCACCCCTCCCTCCCTCTGGAGCTATGCCCTCATTCATGCCGCCCTCCTCCTCAATCTCCGCTCCCACCCTCAGCATCCCTCCTCCTCCCCCACAGAACTCTGGTCCAAGGCCAAGCCTGACGCCGCAGGCCTTCGTGTTTGGGGCTGCAAGGCGTTCGTCCTCATTCCACCGGCCGACCGCTCCCGCGCTGCTGGCAAGCTCGCTCCTCGCGCTCTGGACACCTTGGGCACAATCGTGATTCCCCAGGCTACCTATTCCTCCACCCTCCCACCAATCGCTCATCCGCAGCATTGACGTCGTCTTCGACGAGTCCACTCCCTACTACTCCACCCCTCCTCCTGACCCCCTCCCTCCTCCCACTCGCCCCCTCGCTTGGACCGACACCATCCTCCCGCCTCTTATCCCTCCAGCGCCTCTCCTCCCACCTGTCGCCGCCCCACTCCCGCCTTCCTCCTCTGCCGACGTCTACGACCCTGCCGCACCCGCCTCCCCCGCTCACTCAGCTGCACCCCCTCCCCCCTCTCCCTCCTCCTCTCATTCTCCTCCTTTCCAGCAGCCGGATCAGCAACAGCAGGGGCAGCAGCAGCAGCAGCAGCCGGATCAGCAACAGCAGAGGCAGCAGCAGCACCAGCAGCAGCAGCAGCAGCAGCAGCAGCGGGAGCAACACCAGCAACGGCAGCAGGGGCAGCAGCAGCAGCAGCCGGGGCAGCAGCAGCAGCAGCAGCAGCAGCAGCCGGAGCAGCAGCAGCAGCAGCCGGGGCAGCCGCATCAGCAGCAGCCGGGACAGCAGCAGCAGCAGCAGCATCAGCAGCAGCAGCACCAGCAGCAGCAGCGGCGCCGTGCCACTTCCCGCTCCTCCCCCTTCCTCCTCCCTTACATCCATACCCGCTCGGTGGACAAAATCCTTGGGGCTCCTCCTCCTGCCTCCATTCAGCTCCTTGAGGACTCCCATGAGGAGTTCCTCAACATTCGGGAGCACACTCCATTCCTTGCCGCCCTCTACCTTGACTTCCTGGGCTTTCCTGTCCTTGGCGCCACTACTACCCGCACCATCTTCACTCCCTCCACCTTCCAGGAAGCCATCACCTGCCCTGATGCGGATAAATGGATAGCAGCGATCTTCCTGGAGTGTGAGGCTTTCATTCGCAACGACTCCTTTGTCGATGTCCCCCTCCCTGCTGGCGCTAATCTCGTTGACGGCAAATGGGTCTTTCGGGTGAAGCAGCTGCCGGGCGAGGAACCAGTGTACAAGGCCCGCTACTGCGCCAAGGGGTTCACGCAGACTTGGGCTGAGGACTACTGGTTCACCTACGCCCCCACCGCCAAACCACCCACCCTTCGCGCCGCCATGGACATTGGTGCACGTGACGACATGGAAATCGACTCCATGGACGTCTCCAATGCGTTCCTGCAGGGCGACCTGCATGAGCGCATTTTCCTCCGGCGACCCCCCGGGTTCCGCGCAGCCTTTCCTGAGAACACTGTCTGGCAGCTGCGTCGCCCCGTCTACGGCTTGAAGCAGGCACCACGTGAGTGGCATGCGAAGCTGGCTGCCACCTTGGGGTCCCTCGGCTTCTCTGCTTCCCACTCCGACGCCAGCCTCTTCATCCGCTCCTCCCCCCGCCGCTTCTTCATTCTGGTATATGTCGACGACATGATCCTGCTCTCTGACACCAAGGCCGACATGGAGCAGGTGAAGCTGTCCCTGCAGCAGCGGCTCAAGTGCAAGGACCTTGGCGCCCTCACTCACTACCTCGGCATGACCATCACGCGCAACCGCCCTGCTCGCACAATCACCCTCTCCCAGTCCCATTACATCGGCCAGGTCTTGGAGAAGTTCGACATGGCGCAAGCCAAGCCTGTTTCCACCCCGCTCCCCTTCGGTCACCAACTCGCTCCACCCACCTCCCCCACCTCCTCCCCCCACCCCTAAGCCGAGCTCGTTGGGTCCTTGATGTACGCAATGATGTGCACCCGCCCCGACCTCGCCTACCCCATCAGCGTGCTCGCTCGCTTTGTCGGCACCGGTCGTCACTCTGAGGAGCACTGGAAAGCTGCCAAGCGGGTCCTCCGCTACCTTCGCGGGACCAGGGACCTTGCCCTCACCCTCGGCGGCCCTTCCCGTCCCCTTCTCTCGGGCTTCAGTGACTCCTCATGGGCTGACACGCAGCCGGACCGCCGCTCCTCCCAGGGCTACGGCTTCACCCTTGGCAGCGGCCTCATCAGCTGGCGCTCCACCCGCTCCTCCGCCATCTCTCTCTCCACCTGCGAAGCCGAGCTCTACGCTGGCACCATGGCCGCCCAGGAGTCGCGCTGGCTCTGCTTCCTTCTTGCGGAGCTTGGCGCCCCCCAGACGTGCCCCACTCTCTGGTGCGACAACGCCAGCACCATCCATCTCACTCAGGACCCCGTCTATCACGCCCGCTCCAAGCACATCGAACTCCGCTACTTCTTCGTTCGCGAGCTCGTCCAGAAGGGTCTCATTGCCGTTCGCAAGATTGCAACCGAGGCCAACTTGGCCGACATCTTCACTAAGGCCCTCCTTCGCCCCGCGCACTCTGCCTTCCTCCGCCTCATTGGCCTTGCTCGCCCGGGCGCCCCTTGATTCAGGGGTTGTTCTCTTCTTGTGTTAGCATGCTAAGGGGTTGTGTTAAAATATATATTGTGTAGCATGCCAACACATGTGACTGTACACCAATTGTGGTGTACAGTTGGGTTGGGACTACACCCAACTTTGGGTGTAGTCTTGCACTTTGGGGTGCCAATCCACCCAATTGTGGTGGAGCCCCCAAATGCAACCCTCTTGACTTGTGGGTACCTCACTTCCCACAATTGAGGTTACCCCAAGCCAAGTGGGCCTAGGGTTGCCTCACTTCTACAAAGTGTGGGCAACCCAACCCACTTGACCTATGGTTCCCTCACTTCCCCAAGTGAGGTCAACCCAACCTATGGTCACTTTCATCCTTCCCTTCCAACCTTCCCTTCCAACTATGTATGCTAGGTTGTTCCTCTAATCTGATCACTTGTTCAATTTGCTACTTTCACAGCTGTGATGTGGTGTGCTGTCCTGTGATGTGTTGTGTTTCCCTTATCCTTTCCTTCCCTTTCCTCCCCTTTCCTCCCCTTTCCCCCCCCTGTCCCTCCTCTTCCCCTCTCCCTTCCTCCCGTGTCCTCCCCGTTCCACTTCTGCTGCCACCCGCTTCGCCCCACAGGGAGGCAAGGCAGGGCAGCAGGCGGAGGAGGAGGGACTAGGGGCCGAGGTGCTGGCAGTGTGATATTTAGTTTTTCTTTGCACATCCAAAAACACTCCGTACCCTTCAGGGAGGCAAGTCAGCGCAGCAGGCGGAGGAGGTGAGGATAGAGGGCGAGGTTCTGGCAGTATGATACTAAGTGTTAAATCATTCTTAAACACACTTCGCCCTTCAGGGAGGCAAGGCGGCGCAGCAAGCGGAGGAAGTGAAGATAGAGGGCGAGGTGCTGGCAGTGTCGCCGGCCATAGAGGGCCCCCTGCCCATCGTGCCTCACATTCGACCCAAGAAGCGCGGCTTCTCTGCCCGCCTCAATGCCATGATCCGCATCCTGGTACGCTCACTCACCGTTCATACATGAACCTGCACATTCACATGCAACCACGTGCACATGCACACATGCCCGTGCTTTTAAACACGCCCGCCACGCTCACCCTTTCCCGCTTCTCCTCCCCCGCTCCCCACCTTTCCCCCTTTTCTCCCGCCCTCCTCCTCCTTCTCTGCGCTCCTTCCAGTTCCCCAAGCTGGGAGGGGTACAAACAGCACAGTTGGGGATGCTAGCGTTCCTGGTGGTGGCACGCACAGGCCTGTCCGATAGAATCGCCTCTCTCAACGGTACGGGGCTGTCCACTGTACTGCTTGTGGATTGGCATCGAATATTCCATTAACAGTCCGGGGATGTTTTGCTGGATAGTCTTCGAGTTTTGAGACTTTGACAGACCGTCAGAAATGATTGCATATTTCAATGATGCAGGGCTGTCTGCTGTCGTGCTCGCATCAGCGGTGCACAAGAAACAGATGCATGCTATGTTGCGATGATGCATGTAACCGGCAATGTTGATGTTACTTATGAAAATTCTCAGAAGTAACATCAGCACAGCACAGTGTCTGTGATACCATCATGCATCTACTCCTGTCATCTGCACACAGCATTCTGCTTGAAATAAGCATCCTAACGAACCAAACCCTCTCCACCCTCCCGTACCCCTCTCCCAAATACCCACTCCTCTTTTCCTCCTCCTTCCCCCTTCGCGTGGAGCAGGCACGAGTGTGCGCAATGTGCTACAGCAGGACAAGGTGGCGTTCATGCGCCTCATTGCCGTCTCCATTCTGCAGAGCCTCGCCTCCGCTGTCATCGCCCCCTCGCTCAGGTGCGCTCCTTGCTGCCCTGCTGCCCTCCTCCCTCCCACCGCCCTGTTGCCCTCCCCCCACTCACCGCGCTGCTGCCTCTCTCACCTCTTTCTCTCACCTCATCTCCCGCATCTCGCAAGTTCGTCTCGCCCCTCTCATCTTTTATCCTCACTCCTTCCCTCCCACATCCACGCACTCTCCTCATCACCCTTCACCCTTCTTCTCGTATGCATCCTCTCATGCATATCTGTGTGTATGAGTGCGTATGTCTGTGTGTGCATGTGTGCATGTGTGTTTGCATGTATTTGTGCCTGTGTGACCAAGCAGGCATCTACAGTCATCACTGGCACTGGGATGGAGGCGGCACCTCACAGCCCACCTCACCCGCCTTTACTTCAGACATAACGCTTTCTACAAGGCATGATGCACCCTAATGCACTTGTGCTTCATTCACCCACAACGCCTTTACAATGCCGTGCCGTGCCATTCCTTTTCTTTCAAAAATCACCACCACCCCCTCTCTCCCCTACCTTCCCCCGGGTGGTGGATGGCGCTACTAGCTGACAGCCTAACCGACACAGAGCAGAGGCTCTACATCAACTTTCGGAGCAAATCGTAAAGGTCACCCCCACCCACCCGTTCCCTCCCTTTCCTTCCCCAGGTGGTGGCGTTGGGAACGGAGGGTCTAACAGACGCGGACCAGAGGCTATGTGACGACGTGAACCGGGTCTGCTCGGACGTGTCAGGGCTGGTATCAAGCCTCGTGAAGCCCATAGTGGATATCTTCTGGTTCACCTGGCGCATGCGCTGCCTCACAGGGCAGAGGGGCGTGGGCATTCTGTACGCGTACATGCTGCTGGGACTGGGATTCCTGAGAGCTATCACGCCGGATTTCTCCTCACTCACGGCGGAGCAGCATCGGCTTGAAGGGGCCTTCCGGTGTGTCTGCTGCTGCTCCTTCTGCCCCTGTTGTTCTGTCTTCCGTTGTTCCTTCCGAAGCCCCCGTCCTTCTTCTCTTCCTACACTTGTGCCCTTTTTATTTACCTTTCGTCCGTCGCTACTTCTTTGTTCCTCATTCTTCTCGAATGCTGCTTTCCCACGTTTTTGCTTATAACCTCCGCTTTTGATTTTTTTTTGTCTCCTCCTTTCTTGTCTCCTCCACGTGTTCTACCACCTTGCCGTGACCTCTCTGCTTCCCATCTCCCTTCACCTTTCCTCATCCTTCCCTTCCTTAATCCTCTTCCCCCTCTTCCCCTCTCCCTCGTGGCAGCTTCATGCACTCGCGCCTGCGCACCCATGCTGAGTCAGTGGCATTCTTTGGAGGAGGCGATCGTGAGCATGCGGTATGTTGACATGCCATGACATGCCATGCCATGCCCCTCTCACCTACCACCCCTCTCACCTGCGCGCCACGCCATTTTGCCATGCCTTGCCATGCCATGCTGTTCCACTCCAGTGCATTCCTGTGCTCCCTTTCTCATGTGCCCTTTGCCAAAGCCCTACACATCCCACCGACACATCCCTACCCCTGCTTGGAAATCCGACCCTTCCCCCTCCTCTTGCACACCCCCTCCCTCTCTCTCCCACCTTCCCCTCCCCGCTGCCCCCCTACCGCTCCCTCCCCCTTCCCTTTGTCCCCCCTTCCCCAGGTGGTGGCGGACAGGTTTGACCGGGTGATGGAGCACAGGCGGGGAGTGCTGTCGCGGCGGTGGTTCTTTGGCATCGCGGACGAGTTCATCACCAAGCAGCTGCCGCACAACGTCACCTGGGGGCTCTCCATGCTCTACGCCATGGACTACTCGCTCACTGACAGCTCCGACAACCAAGGTGGGAGGAAAGGGAGGCCCTCTTTATCCGCCTTAAACCCACCATTAGTATTTCGTTCGAACTTCATGACCCAGTCCGGTCTATACTATGTGCTGCTGCCTTTGAAGAACTTCAGAGGCTTTCTCTCTTGAAGAAGGTGACCTGATTGCTTTACTCAATGCATGCCAAGGGTTATTTCACCTGGCAATAGGCTACAATAACTGCTTTGCTGACAGGGTGATGGATGCGGTCAAACTGTTGTTTCTCCCGTCCCTAAGCATGCTGTTCTGTAAGAAAAATTCTGCCGCTGGTGTTGACGGGCTTCTGAGAAGCTTTCCCAGGTTGCTACGGAGCTGTTAGTGAGCAACCTGGGAAAGCTTCTCAGAAGCTTGTTAAAATCAGCGGCAGAAATTCTCTCACAGGACAGGCACGAGAGAAACAACAGTTTGACCGCATTTATCACCTGTCAGAGAAGCAGTTGTTGTAGCCTATTGTCAGGTGAAGTAACCCTTGGCATGCATTGAGTAAAGCAACCAGGTCATCTTCTTCAAAACCAGAGCAGCAAGCGAGAGAGAGTCTTTAAAGTCATTCAAAGGTACTTGGATCTGTGGGGAGGGCACTTGGAATGATTGTGTGGGGAGCTGTCCTCTATGCTCTACGCCTTGGACTACTCGCTCACTGACAGCTCCGAGCAAAGGGACCTGCTACAGGGAGGGGCTTGTAGGTTCTAATAGGGGGTCTATGAGTGTGACGTTCAAAACTGTGGTTTGCGGGGGATCTCCATGCTCTACGCCATGGACTACTCGCTCACTGACAGCTCCGACAACCAAGGTTCGGGGGCAAAGGGGCTTGCTACAGGGCGGGGCTTATAGGTTCTGCCAAAGGGTCTGTGGTTGTGGCGTTTGGAATGGTGGTCTGGAGGAGCTCTTAAAATGCTCTACGCCATGGATTACTCACTCGCTGACAGCTCCGACAACCAAGGTGGGAGAGTGGGAGAGTGGGAGGGGGGGGGAGTGGGGGGGTTGGGGGGGGGGGGCTTTTAGGGAGGAGGGGCCTGTTAGGGTGTTTCTGCAAGAATTCGTGCTTCCCACCTTGTTACATTCTCCCGCAACACTCTCCCCACTTTTCCCCCTCGCTTCCCTCGTGGACCCGTGCAGGCTATCGTCTAGAATCCTAAATAAACAACCTCTTCCACCCCCTCACTCCCCGCCCACCTCTTTCACCCCCTCACTCCTGCCTACCTCTTTCACCCCCTCACTCCCGCCTACCTCTTTCACCCCCTCACTCCCCGCCTAACTCTTTCACCCCCTCACTCCCCGCCCACCCCTTTCACCCCCTCACTCCCCGCCCATCCCGTGGCTCGGGTCGAGTGTGTTCTGGTACGACCTACGCTTCCTGGCATTGCCTGAGTCGCACTCATTCCTGGCACGGGACGTTCGGAGGAGCTGTTACCGCAACGTACAGGAGCTGACGCGGTTGCCTGCCACCTTCACCCCCTCTCCCTCTTGCTCCTCCCCTGTCAGGCGTATTGGCACACGATCTGCGCTTCCTGGCGTCAGTGGTGTCGCACTCGTTCCTGGCGTTCGGGGAGATCTTGGAGTGTTACCGTAAGGTGCAGGAGCTGATGTTATTGCCTGCCTGCCACCCCTCTCTCGCTCGCTCTCTCCCTGTCTCTCTTCCCCCTGTCAGGCGTATTGGCACACGATCTGCGCTTCCTGGCGTCGGTAGTCTCGCACTCGTTCCTGGCGTTCGGGGACATCTTGGAGTGTTACCGCAAGGTGCAGGAGCTGGCAGGCACCATTTCCCGGGTCATGGGGCTCGATGAGGCGCTGCTTGCTGCACAGCACGGTGAGCGCTGCTACTTTCTTCTGAGTTGACTCAAAGGTGCAGGAGCTGGCTGGCAGGCACCATTGCGCGTGTGATGGGTCTCGATGAGGCGCTGCTCGCCGCACAGCACGGTGAGGGCTGTTGTGTTACTAGTCTGTTCTGTCCTTGTGTCTGGTAAAGGAATCAGAATGGTACGGTGTGATTTGTTTTGTGCCATGGAACGGTACAGGTCTGAGCTGGAGCAACGTGGACGCATAACCTCTGAAGCTTCATGCAAACGCAATCCACTTCTCCTCTCCCTTGCCACAACCTTCCCGCCCATCTCACCCTTCGTCTCCCTCCCTCTTCCTCTTTCCAGACCTGGCCCCTCACAACATGCAGCGCCCGGGCTCCTTCACAGGGCTGCTGGCGTTAGCATCTCAGGCACCAGACGCGCCAGTGGCGCAGGATGTGGCGTTCCTGGGAGTGGACGTCATCACTCCCGCCCAGAAGTTGCTGGCTCACCGTGACTCCCCCATCCCTCATCCCTCTCCGCATCCCTCATCCCTCTCCGCATCCCTCATCCCTCTCCCATCCAGACCTGGCCCCTCACAACATGCAGCGCCCGGGGTCCTTCACAGGGCTGCTGGCGCTAGCATCTCAGGCACCAGACGCGCCAGTGGCACAGGACGTGGCGTTCCTGGGAGTGGACGTCATCACTCCTGCCCAGAAGCTGCTGGCTCACAAGCTCTCTGTGACTGTGCACCCGGGGCAGTCGCTGCTCGTCACAGGCCCCAACGGCAGTGGCAAGAGCAGTCTATTCCGAGTGCTGGGCGGGCTGTGGCCCCTCGTGGAGGGCACGATACTCAAGCCAGGCCTCCCGCCGATGACAGCGGGCAGCATGCTGCTAGCAGAGGGCGCCACAGGCATCGCCACAGGCGGCATGTTCTACGTGCCCCAGCGCCCGTACGCTGCTCTGGGGTCGCTGCGAGACCAGCTGATTTACCCGCTCTCGCGAGTGGATGCGGCTCAGAAGGTCGTGGGGTTCCGGGCGCCTGCTGCTCTTGCTGCCGCTGGGAAAGGTGCGTGCAGGGGATGGGAGGGGTTGGGGGGTGAGTGGGGTGGAGTGGGGTCAAGTGGGGTGGAGTGGGGTAAAGTGGGGTGGTGTGGTTTTGGATCGAATTGGACAGGAGGTCAGCAGTGCTTTGCGATTAGGGCTACATGGAAGGGGTTTTACGCTTGGTTTAGGATAAGGGGATCACACCACTTGTCTCTCCGACGTTCGCCTCTACTCATCTTCACTGCTCCGTCTGCCTCCCCCTCCCCCTCCCCGTCCCCTTCCCCCTCCCCTTCCTCCTTCCCCTTCCTGCTCCTCTCTCCCCCTCCCCACTCCCTCCCCTTTCGCCCAGGCGACACCCCAGCGGCAGGGTGGACAGCAGCGGTGGAGGCAGCAGCGTTCCGGGCGTTGGACGAGCAGCTGGCGCGCATCATGGAGGACGTGCGCCTGCTGTACCTGCTGGGCCGCGAGGGCGGCTGGGACGCCACCTCCACGTGGGAAGACACGCTCTCGCTGGGCGAGCAGCAGCGCCTGGGCATGGTGAGAAGAAGGGGGTGGGGGAGGGTGGAGGTGGGGAGACAGGGCGGGGATTGGGTTGGGGAGAAGTAGGAGTGGTGGCTGGAAAGAGTGGCAGAAGGTGGGGAAGTGGGAGGTCGGGTGGAATGTGACTGGCACGTGGGAGGGGACACCTGTGTTGTTCAGGGAGCAACAGCGCGGTGGGTATGGTGAGAAAATGGAGTAAGTGAAGCTGGAAGAAGGTCCGTTGTTGCTGAGTGATTACTGAGCGCGATGGGCGGTTGTGTGGGGGGTACCGGCCTCGTGTAACTTCGCTTGTGTTATGTGTGGCTTAGTTCTGTCCTACTGATTTCCCATCCCCCCTTCCCTCCCTCCCTTCTGGTCTTTGTTTACCGCTCCTTTATCCCCGTTGTATGTGTCCTCCTCTTCCCACCCCCCAATCCGACCACCATATCCCCTTCCTCCTCCCCCACCTGTCAGGCCCGTCTCTTCTTCCACCGTCCCAAGTTTGGCATCTTGGACGAATGCACCAAGTGAGTGGAGGGATGGGACTAGACAGCCTATGTGCGGGGGGTAGTGGGTGGAAGAGGAAGGAGGGGAGACGGGAGGGTAGAGCGGGAGGGGGAGGAGGGAGGGGGATGGACGATTTTTCTGTCTCTGAGAAGTTTCTTGCAAGGGAAGGGGGGAGGCAGCAGGGCGAGAGGGTGAGGGACCGGGGGTAACGAATTGGTGGCAATTTCACTCCATGCACGCATGCATGTCATTTCCCCAAATCCCTCTCCCTCTCTCCACTCGATCAGTATTCCACATTTTCCTAGCATGTTCCTGCCCATCCCAGTCCTGCATGGGTCCTAATTTCCTCATCTCACTCGCTCTCTTCCATTCTCCCATCCCCCTCTGCACCCTTGTGTCCCCACCCCCCCATATGCGTCCTGTGCTTTGCGCTCCTGCGCCCTGTGTTTCCCTCGCAGTGCAACGAGTGTGGATGTGGAGGAGGCGCTATATGCACGTGCCAAGGAGCTGGGCATCACTGTCATCACAATCTCCCAGGTGTCCTCTCCACTTCCATGTCTATCCCCCACATGTCAAACGGAGCATAGCCACTGCCCGCCTGCATCTGTGCTGCTATGCTTCCATCCCTTTCACCATCGTCTGCCAGACATTAATATCTGTGACCAGATACGATTTCCAGACAATCCGCAGAGCCACCTTATCTTCTGCTATGCGTCCTGCCTCTTCTCTCCAACCCTTTTCTCTCCTTTCCCCTGCCCTGTCCCTTCCTTGGTCACCTTCCCTTGATCCCCTTTCCAACGTTTGCCCCACTTCCCCTGTGGAACCCCACGGCCTTGCCCACCCAGCGGCCTGCCCTGGTGCCGTATCACTCGCAGGAGCTGCGGCTCATAGATGGCGAGGGCACATGGGAGCTGCGCTCCATTCGCGTTGCCACCCACTCTGCAGGCGCCGTGCCTGCTGCTGACGGTGCTGTGCGGTCCAAAGTGGTGATTGAGGAGGTTGCAGTCAATGGAGAGGCTGAGGGCAGGAAGGATTCGTCTTCATATGCTGCCGTGGCTGCTGCGGGGACTACGACTGAGGAGGCATAAGAAGTTTACTGTAATCTAATGGTGGCTCTTCTGTTATACTGGGACACTAAATGTTGAAACACTCAGGGTAGCAGTTTCTGTAGGCGATCCTGCCGTTTCTTCAAGCATGTTTAGCTGACAGTGCATGTCTTCGAATACGACTGGAGTATACTGTAATCTGGCATTGAAGCTCTGTACTATTTTCTGACTGGATAAGGGCAACAAAGGTTTATTTTTGTTGGAAACAATCGATCTTAAGCGCCTCTGTCGTGTCGAAACACTAAGGCACAAACGAAGCGAAGCATATCGAAGCACCGGCGAGTCAACCCTCGGAGGTTGAAAGTAACTGTTGGAGGTTACGCGAAAGTCAAAGGTCAGCGACCTTTGACCTGACAGAGTACACCGCGACAGCAAGGACACACAACTGACTCGCTACAGAGCAGTTGCCCGAGTCGTCACTGTATCGAACCGCAACAGCAACAGTAAAACAGTTATAACAGTACCCCTTCATATTCCTTGTACTCTTATATTTAATCTTGTATCTCTCTGTTTTAATCAATCTACTTTGCCCTCACATACTAGCGCAAGGTGTTTCAACTACTTCATTAAAGGTTCCGCTATTACATCAGTCCTACCCAGAGTTCACCCCTGCAAAGATCCTAAGGGCTATTTCTCAGCCCAACATGGTATGAGAGCAGTCAGGGAGAATTCAACTCCTATTAAGATACCGACAGCATCAACAGGCATGGCTACACAAAAGGAAAGGAGCTCCTCCAACGGCTCCCAGGGCACTACTCCTACTCCACCTCCTGCCTCTGGCCTACAGACAGAGGAGGGTACGGCAACAAGACCCAGGGCAACATCCACCGAGACTCCTGCGAATCAACCTGCAGACTTCGACCAGAGCATGATGGAGAAATTCTTCTCCTTCATGTCTTTCTACGAGCAACACCAGCAATCGGCACCTGCGCAGTCACACAATAGCAACAACAACGGAGCAACTCCCATGAGTCTCGACGGCTCATCATACGCACGAGGAAATCAACAGCAGCAGCCTACCTTTGCTCCGTACGAGCGCGGGTCCATCAGCTTTATGGCACACCCGCAGCCTTCACCTGGACAAGAAAAGTCACTGGACGCATTACAAGTTCAGTCGCAGTTCGCGCACGTTCTGAAGATGCAGACGTCAAGACCTTTCGATGGAAAGGATTTCTTCACCTGGTCGTTTGAATTCGAGTTGATGATGGAAGGCGCGCAGATACTTGGCTTCTTCGACGGGTCCCTACCATACCCAACGAACGGCACACAGTATGAGAAGCAGCAGTACACCTATCAGTCGATGATGGCGTACACGATTCTACTAAGAAACATCACCCCGACTCAACAGCAGAATGTGAAGATTACAAGGAATGAATGACTAAGGAATGAGTGTGATACAAATATGAAACCCTAGAATTGTGTACCCCTTAGTGTCGAACCCGATACAGCCTATACAGACTAGATCATACAAGTCTGACACACCCCCATAGGCAAAGTGGGGGAGAACAAGGGGTCACAAGACCAAAACAAAGCAACCTCAGGGTGGATCACAACGTCACCACACATTCCAAGCACAGGTTCAAGGCCACAAGACCAGTTCACATGCAGGATCATATATATAAAGGTAAACAAGCAAGTGCAGGTATATATAGAACACAGTACAAGCAAGGTCAAGAAGTAAGCAAGTGAGGCCAAGTAGGCACAAGACCTAGCATCGTACAAAAGCGCTGATGATCACAAGGCTGAAGTGCCTTGGTAAAGATATCAGCAGTGTTGGCCTGAGAGGCCACGTAAGCAAGGCGCAGCTGACCACGCTGCTGCAGCTCACGAGCAAGGAAGTAGCGAAGAGCAATGTGCTTCGTTCTGTGCTCCAGTCTGTGCTCCCGACACAAGGCCAGCATGGCCTTGTTGTCTACGTACAGAACTGGAGGAGAACGAGGCGGCTCTCCCAGGTCGGTCAGCAGGTAGGTGAGCCAGCGTAACTCCTGTGCAGCCATGGCCCCTGCGTAGATCTCGGCCTCACAGCTGGAGCCGAGAACAGAAGACGAGCGGGTAGACCGCCACGAA
Source organism: Closterium sp. Naga37s-1 (assembly GCA_947471745.1). Classification (NCBI taxonomy): domain Eukaryota; kingdom Viridiplantae; phylum Streptophyta; class Zygnematophyceae; order Desmidiales; family Closteriaceae; genus Closterium; species Closterium sp. Naga37s-1. Next base: position 1,607,309 of record CANJKZ010001129.1, read on the forward strand.
ACAGAGCCGGAACCAAGGCTGAAGGTGTAACCCTGTGACGACCGCTGCGTAGCCTGGTCGTCAGCCCAAGAAGCGTCTGCGTGACTTGTGAGGACCACTGAACGCCACCCTCCAAGCACTAGCCCCATGCCCGACGTACTGCACAAGTAGCGCAACACCCTCTTCGCTGCAGCCATGTGCTCTGATCGGTGTCTCCCAGGAGCAACATAGCGTGCCAAGATGCTAAGAGGGTATGCAAGGTCAGGTCGTATGCAGGTCTTCAGGTACATGAGGCAGCCAACAAGCTCTGGGTACGAGCCACTCGGCTCTACGGACTCATCCGAAGGCAGAGCTGAGAGCGAGTGGCGAGTAGACAGAGGAGTGGCCTGAGGCGAGGAGTACGTGAAGTCGAAGCGCTGAAGGACATGCTGCACCATGTGTGACTGAGTCAGGGTGATGGTGCGCTGTGCTCTGTCCCGGGTGATCTGCAAGCCAAGGTAGCTGCGCAGTTCACCCATGTCTGTGCACGTGTGTCTCTTCTGCAGCTCGGACTTCACGTGGGCGAGTCCAGCAGTGTCAGCAATGGCAAAGACCAAGTCGTCGACGTACACGAGGATGTAGAACGGGGGAAAAGAGGTGTCGGTGCGTAGAAACAGCGACGGGTCGGCAGTAGCAGGAGCAAACCCAAGAGCCGCAAGTGTAGTCCTCATTGTGTCGTGCCACTCACGAGGCGCCTGGCGGAGACCGTAGACTGGCCGCCGGAGGCTCCACTGGGTACCAGGAGGAAACGACCCAGTGAAGCCAGGTGGGCGGCGCAGCCAGATCTCCTCGTGCAGGCTGCCCTGCAAGAAAGCTGTGCTGAAGTCAAGAGAGTGAAGCTCGTAGTCACGCTGAGCGGCTATGTGCAGCAGCACTCGAAGAGTGGTCATCTTCGGGGTGGGAGAGAAGGTCTGAAAGTAGTCAACTCCCTGGCGCTGACTGAAGCCTCGAGCCGCGTAACGCGCCTTGAAGACAGGCGGAGAATTAGGTGGTTGCTTCACCCTGAAAATCCACATGCCACTGACGATGTTCGCCCCAGGTGGGGGAACCTCGTCGACGTAGGTGCCTGTGGACTTCCAGGAAGCCATCTCTGCGTCCATGGCTGACTGCCACTGTGAGGAGTAGGGACCCTCGATCGCCTCAGCGTACGATCGAGGAGTCGGGATGTCTGGTGCATCCGGGTCTCCCTCAGGGGCAATCAGCATGGACACGAGATGAGGCAAAGCAGCAGCAAAACACTGGAACTCCTCCTGCCTGTCCTCAAGGACGTCCGTGCTAAGAGCACACTCACCCCCGACGGACGGAGGACAGACAGACTCAGACTCAGCGACAAGACTAGCGGCGTAGTCTAGACGACAGTGAGCAGCGAAGTCGACAAGCTCAGCAACTAAGGCAGACGCAGCAGTGGACTCAAAGGAAGGGTCAGTGACGACAGTAGCCAGGAGACGCGTGACAGTAGGACTGGCAGCACGAAGAGAGTCAGACTCCGGGTCAGCAAGAGCAGGAAGAGAGGACTCTGGAGGAGACGGCAAAGGGACACGCCGCGGAGCAGTGGAAGGACGCAGTGCCATCTGGTGCGTGCCCGGGACCGCAGGAGGACGCTGACGCGGAACACGACGACTAGCGCGAACAGCACGAACAGGCGACGCAGGACGAGACGCAGGCTCACGACGCTCAGCAAGACCTCCAGTAGGACCAGAGTAGGGAGAAGGAGCCGGCAGTGGGGAGGCGGGCTGTAACTGTGACTCGGACTGGACAGGCTGTGGACACTCTAAGGGAGGAGGAGGACCAGTAGAGGGCGGGAGACCAAGAACCTGCTCAAGGAGCGGAACGAAGTACGGTCGCGGCCGCGCAGCGCCTCCGGAAACAGCAGGGACAGCACCACCACCCCCAGCGGCAGCACCAGCGCCAGCAGCACCTCCAGCTCCAGGAGCGCCAACTCCAGCACCCGTAGAAGCCCCAGTACCCTCAGCAGCACCAGCAGCTCCAGTACCTCCAGCAGCACCAGCAGCACCTCCAGCAGGACCAACTCCAGCAGCCTCAGCAGCACCCCCAGTCTTAGCAGCTCCAGTACCGCAAGTACGAGCACCTCCAGGACCAGTAGCTCCAGTACCTCCAGCGCCGACCCCAGGGTCAACAGCAACAGCAGCACCTCCAGCACCAGCAGCACGGCTCCAACGCCTGGCAAACCACTCGCGTAGCTCCTGTGGAGAGGGCAGCTCCCGCCGAGACAAAGTACCCGAAGGACCCCCAGACCCAGCACCGCCAGAGGCCACACGAGGAGACCCAGCACCCCCAGGCTCCGCACCCCCAGGCTCCGCACCCCCAGACTCAGCACCCCCAGGCTCAGCACCCCCAGACCCAGCACCCCTAGACCCCGCACCCGCAGGCTCAGCACCCCTAGCAGCACCAGAGTCAACAGCTACCTCGACAGGCTCGACTGCGTCTACCTGGGACACACCTGATGGGGCAGGACCCTGAGGGGGGAGAGGGTCTACCGGTGGGGGACCTGGTGCAAGGAAGAGCGGCGGCGGGGGGAGGGGCGCGGTGCGGTAGGGGAAGAGACGGTAGTAAGGAACCGACTCGTCAAAGGTGACGTCCTGGGAGGACAGAACACGGCGCGAGGTGGGGTGGTAAAACTGCCAGCCAGGCGCGTCAGGGGGGAAGCCAAGGAAGACGCAGGGAACAGCACGAGGGGACAGCTTGTCCGCAGACAAGTCGCGGACAAACGCCCGAGATCCCCAGACACGAAACGCAGACGCATCGCCAACCTTCCCCGTCCACCGCAAGGTGGGGGAGGTCTCTGGCAAGGAGACCCGGGGCTGAAGGTTGATCTGATGCGCAGCGTACTGAACCGCAAACGGCCACAGAAAATGGGGAGCAGCCGCATGGATCATGGACGTACAAGCAACGTCCATGACCATGCCAATGCGGCGCTCAGCAATCCCATTTTGCTGTGGAGAGGCCGGAAGCATGAACGTCTGGCGGATGCCCTGTGCACGACAGAAGGCTCCTAGAAGGCCAGAGGAAAACTCCCCGCCTCTGTCAGAGTGCAGACGCAGAACAGGAAAGTCCGAGCCGAAACTCTCTCTGAGCTGGAGACGAGCTGCGCGGATCCAGTCGATCAACACCTCAGTGACGTCACCCTTGCTGCGCAAGGGGAACACCGTGGTGTAACGCGAGTAGTCGTCAACCACCAACAGGAAGTAACGCTCGTGACCCTGGCCACGGACGCGGGCGGGGCCCCACACGTCCATGTGAAGAGTCTGCAGCGGAGCCTCCGTCGGAGGAAACTCGGAGGAGTGAGGAGCGGCGCGCTGCCTCCCCTCGACGCAGGGAACGCAGGTAGGGGCAGGCCCCGGAGGGAGGGGAGGGAGGGACCGGGGAAGACCAGAGACAAGGTAATGAGAGGCCATGCCTCGGAGACGAGGCAAGGAGGGGTGACCAAGGCGGTGGTGCCAGAGGAGAGTCCAGTGGGACAGGAGACGACACGAGCAGGGAGCAGACTCATGACTAGTCCTGGACGCTGCAGCAAACACCTGACCCGACGCAGCTACCTGACCAGACTCAGCTACCGGAGGAGACTGAGTAGTCAGTGTGTACAGGCTCGACCCCGGCTGACGGGTAAACGTGGCCAAGTGTCGGCCTGTCCGAGCACACGTACAGTGGGTCACCGCTGACTCGCCGGAGTGAACTGGTCAACCCCCCCATCCTGTAGATCAGCACCACTCACCAAGTTCGTAGAGAACGAGGGGAGGTAGAGACCTGACAGGGTGCCAGAGGGGGCCGCCGGACACGGTAAGACAGTGGAGAAGTGGGCAAGGACAGGACCCCCAGAGGGGTCCGCCAGGGAGACCGCAACCGGCCGACTAAGCGGCGTAAGCGTGGTGCGATCTCGGAAGAAAGAGCGGGAAGCACCCGAGTCAAGGGTGAAAGTGTGCGAGGCCTGAGCCGGCGTGGTACCTGAGAGAGAAGACTCACCAGCACCTGGGGCAGCAGACTCACTAGCTCCTAGAGCAGCAGCCTCACCAGCACCTAGAGGAGCAGCCTCAATGCCCGGGTCAGGCGGAACACACAGGTAACAGTCACCCTCATCACTAGTAGACACAACATACATGGCAGCAAGAATAGCATCATAATCCAAATCAAAGATAGCAACCCCCGACCTAAGCAGCTCGCCCCAGCGGGGGATCTCAGTGGCGTCAGGGAACTGGAGACGCCAAGCGTCCGTCAGGCGGCCGAAGCAGCGCTGGGTGGTGTGCGGGCCACCGCACGGCTCACCAGTGCGGTCGCCGGTACGCAGGACGTAGGCACAAGGACCAGCACCCCCGCCCCGCTGACGCGCAGCGTACCACTCACGAAGCTGCTGGGGGGTCGGGGTCTCACGAGCGCGCTGCTGCTGCTGGCGCTGACCACCACCGAAGCCGCCCCGCTGCGCAGAGCCACCCCGACCAGCTCCACCTCCACCGCCGCCACCTCCGCCACCGCCGCCACCGCCACCGCCTCCGCTCCCACCGCCACCGCCACCGCCGCCGCCGCCTCCGCCTCCACCGCCGCCACCGAAGCCCCCACCCCAGCTACCACTCCCACCGCCACCCCCACTCCCTCCGCTGCCTCCACCGCCACCTCTACCACCCCCGCCAGCCCCTCCAGCGCCCTTGCCCCCCTTGCCCTTGCCGGTGCGGCGTCTCCCGCTAGGGGCAGACGCAGCGCCGACCGACTCGGTGCCAACTAAGTCGACGGCAGCAGCAGAGGCAACAGAGGGCAAAAGGGGGGAGGGGGAGCACCCCTCAAGGAAGGGGGCACGAGGGTCACCACGAGAGGCTCCTACAGCGACTATACTCTTCTCTGCTGCCAGGTGGCGCTCCTCGAGGAGGTCAATGGTGAGTGTGGTGGGGCAAACCGAGAGGAAGTGGTCCCTGACTGAGCGAAGGGAGTCAGGGAGCCGGGTGACTAGGAAGTAGAGGGTGATGTACATGGGGGGAGGGTTCTTGGCGCAGAACTCAGCAGGAAGCGCAGCGCGGTAGCGGGCGTCACTAGTGCGAAGGTGCGTAATGAGGTCAGCGACTGTGGGAAAGGCGGCTAGGTCAGGGAACAGGTACGGCAGTATGAGGCGGCTAAGAGCAGCAGTGGCAGGGGAAGAGTAGCGTGCAATGACAGCGTCGTACAAGGTCTTAGCACTCTTGTACTGACTAAAGTGCGCGCGCTCAGAGGACGGCAAGTGACTACGCACAGCAAGACGGGCAGCAGCATCGCGTGTGGCCCACTGGGAGCGAACAGTGCTGTCAGCATCGGCGGCAGGGGCAGTAGAGGCGCCAGACGTGAGATCGAACAGTGAGAGACCGTCTTTCCTATCGCACTGCAGGAAAAGCAGCAGATCATCGACCCAGACCTCAAAGTCAACAGCCCGACCCTCAGCATAAAAGACGAGAACGCTAGGGGTAGCCATGACAGCAGTAGCAGCAGGCTAGGGGCAGCAGCAGCAGTGGCAGCAGTTCGGCGACGCTCTTACCAGGGCAGAGGGTCGCAAGTGGTGGGGCAGGGCCGAGGCGCACCGGCAGGGACGGGCCGAGGCGCGCCGGCAGGGCCGAGGCGCGCCGGCAGGGTCGGGCCGAGGCGCGTCGGCAGGGACGGGCCGAGGCGCGCCGGCAGGGCCGAGGCGCACCGGCGGCTGCAGTCAGCGGCAGCGGCGGCTGCAGCCCCGGTTGTGGTGGCGGTGGCTGCTGCTGGTGGCGGCCGCGGCGGCTGCGGCCCCGGGAGCGACGGCGGTGGCCGCTGCTGGCGGCGGCACCGGTGGCGGCGGCTCCCGCTGCAGGGGCGGCGACGGCTGCTGCTGCAGGGGCGGCGACGGGTGCTGCTGCAGGGGCGGCGACGGCTGCTGCTGCAGGGGCGGCGACGGTGAGGTGGCGGGTCCGTGATGGAGCCGAGAAGGGGCCGCGAAGGAGCCGGGAGGGGCCGCGAAGGGTGGTGACGGGGCCGAGAAGGGGCCTGAGGAGGCCGCGAAGGGCGGCGACGGGGCCGAGACGGGGCCGAGACGGGGCCGTGAGGGGCCGCGAAGGGCTGCGACAGGGCCAAGAAGGGGCCTGAGGGGCCGCGTGAGGGAGGGCACACGGGGCGTGACTCGGGCAGGAGCGAAGCGCGCTCCGGGCAGGTAAAAAAAAAATCGATTTTGAGTGGTGGGCCCTAGGAAACGTTCCCACTAGGGAACCTGCTCTATACCATGTGAAGATTACAAGGAATGAATGACTAAGGAATGAGTGTGATACAAATATGAAACCCTAGAATTGTGTACCCCTTAGTGTCGAACCCGCTACATGTCAGAGGTCCACTGGTGATCCCCGATTGATCCTAGGGAAGGGTTACAGTCCTGGGGGGTTATGGGCGCACTGACCCGCTACTTAACAAGCCCTTTTATCCCAATGGTCTAGTGGTTGGGATTCTGACATGGTATCAGAGCGAAGGTCTCGGGTTCGAATCCCAGTACGTGCACTTCGGGCATCCCAGTGCGGGGGGGTGTCAGAGGTCCACTGGTGATCCCCGATTGATCCTAGGGAAGGGTTACAGGCTCGTTGTCCTGGGGGGTTATGGCCGCACTGACCCGCTACTTAACAAGCCCTTTTATCCCAATGGTCTAGTGGTTGGGATTCTGACACTACAGCCTATACAGACTAGATCATATAAGTCTGACACAGAATATACGGTCTTACCGGGGTTACGGCAACTCCGCGGAGCTCGCATACAACCACTTGAAGAGCCTGTATCAAGCAACAGACAGCGTAAATCAAAGTCAGTTAATGGCGCAACTGACAACGGTCGAAATGAAACCAGGCGAGAAAGGAATGACGTATATCAGCCGATGTCGCGAGTTGCGCGACAAGCTTCTTCGATGCGGAGGGTCGATTTCTGAAGACGCCTTCGTGACAGTTATCATTGGCGGCCTCGGTCCTCAATGGCGCGCCACAAAGGCCATTCTCCGAGCCCACGGAAGAATCTCCGAAGCAGCACTCTGCGCCGAAATCCATGCCGAGCAACAAGACATGGACCTGCAAGAAGAACGACACAAGAAGAAAACATCAGCACCGGAATTTGCATTCCACACTCAGCGACGCTACAACAACAACAAACAACAACAACCGAAGCCCGTACCTCCGTTCTGCCACATCTGCAAGACGTCAGGGCACCCGCGCACGCACTGCCCGAATCGACAACAGTCAACGCCTTCACAGCGGCAACTTCGACCTTCAAGCAGTCAAGTCTCCTCCACGCAAGCGAACCCCACAAGTCAACTGCAGTCCTCAACGACACCGCCGTCAACACAACCTGCACAAGGAACAAGAAATATCGTCAGTTGTATGGCAAGATTGTCAGACTCCTGCATCACCGAGTCACCGCCACACTACTCACCGGAAGAACAACTCGACAACACCACACCTCGCCGCGAGTCACTTCAACCAAATCCAACGTACGCAGCCATCGCCCAGAGCGAGCCATCCGGGAAAGACACCTGGTTCTTGGACAGTTGCTGCGGACAGCACATGTGCTCTTCAGGACGCTTCGTGCAGCAAGAGTACCAACTCCAACGCGAAGTAGTCATCACCGTCGCCAACAACCAGAACCTGCGCACACGACGACAAGGCTTGGTTCAACTTCAGTCAAGAGAGACAAACGTTATACTACAGATGTCAAAGGTATTAATCGCGGAGGGACTCGGCTACAACTTACTGAGCGTCAGCCAGTTGATGACAAAAGGCATTCACCTCGAAGCAGACAGCACCACCCAGGAGTTCAAGTTGTACCACGGGAGAGGAGGTCTCTACATCGGCAAAGCAGTCTTGAAAAACAATGTCTTCGTTCTCGACTTCGTTCCAGACCTCGGCACCGCCGACAGCGACGGCATCGTCACCTTCACGTCTTGGACACATCCACCTGATCTTGACCCAGACTTCAGCCCCGGCGGTTTCTGGTATTCACACACGATACCTGAAGCAGAAAGAACAAGAGCGTTAGCAACAATTCAACATTCGGCAGCAGCAGAAACAACATCGGCAGCAGCAGAGACAGCAGCAGAGACAACATCGGTAGCAGCAGAGACAACATCGGCAGCAGCAGAGACAACAACGGCAGCAGCAGAGACAACGGAGACAACAGCGGCAACATCAACACCAATCGCTGGTCCTTCAACGGCACCGATCTTCGTCGATGACACACCACCGACACCCGCGCAACAACTGCACCCAGCACCACGAGAAGTTCATCGAAGCGCCAACTTCACCGCCAGCTTCTACTCCAACTCCGACATGTACCGACGTTCACCCGGACACCGCGCCAGCGAAGAAATCTGGCATGCACGAATGGGACACCCAAGCAACACAACGTTAAACAACACGATAAGAGCAGGATTGCTCGACAAAGATTCGCTCCTACTACATGACGGAAGAGAACTCCAACGAGCAAAAGGGACATGCTTCACATGTCCTGAAGCCGACTTACCGCATCAACCGTTTGTCCCTCACCACAACCCGAGTGCACCAGCATACGCACCGCTTGAAAAGGTGTACAGTGACATCCTGTACAACCGCGTACCAGGACAAGGAGCTTACAACTACACCATCACCTTCATCGACGCCGCCACCCGATACGTTTGGCACCTGAACCTTCCGAGTCGCGACATGGCTTTCGAAGCCTTCGTCGCCTGGCTTCCAGTAGCAGAACGAGAGTCCGGAGTGAAACTAAAGAGTTCTCAGTTAGATGGAGGCGGAGAATACACCTCACAACGCTTCAAGGACTACCTGGCAGAGAAGGGAATCAAGAGGCTCATCTCCCTTCCTTACGCCCATCAACAGCAGGGTGTAGCAGAAAGGATGAACAGGACCCTCCAGAACACCATGCGCAAGCTGCTACGTGGCATGCGGCTACCCAACCACCAGTGGCCCGAAGCAATGGACCACGCCGTCATGCTGCACAACTTGCTCTCGTCATCATCGCTCCCGAACAATGCATCACCGCATCTGCTGTGGACAGGAAAATTGGGCAGCACAAAAATGTTACGAGTCTTCGGCTGCATGGTACAGTACCGACCCCATCTGCATGAGCCGACCGATTCTCCCAACGCGCACAGTGGGGACTACACCTGGGCATCGAAAAGAATTACAACGCATGGAAGATTTTCGACGTCCACACCAAGGAAACAGTGGCAGCACGTGATGTGATTTTCTACGAACGACTCACTCTCGACTCCTACCTAGCCAACGTGGAAGAACAACGCGACCTCACCAGTGGACTTCGTGGAGACCGAGCCTTCGCTTCCGCAGCAGACGAAGCTGACTTGGACGAGCAGAACGTGGACACAGCCTCGGAGGAAGCCGGACCTCTCCCGTACTGCTCCGTCGATGTCCCAATGGATGACGAAAACCCTCGCGAAAGCGTCAACGCCGAAGTATTTTACCACTTCGCCGACAACGGTTACGTTACACCTGCAGAAGTCAACACCAACGAAGCAGAACGCATAGGGCCCAACTTCATACCCGACCCAGAAGCAGGTGACGAAGCAGCCTATCCCGCGGATACCACACTCCCCCGCTACACACAGAGTGGCCTCCAGATACTCGGCCTCGTCACCGCAGTCCACGGCACTGTGATTCCTAAGGAGCCTGCGACAGTTCAGCAGGCTCTGGGGGGGGAGCACAGGGAAAAGTGGCGCGAAGCCATGGACAGGGAATTGAAGGCATTAGAGGAGCGCAACACCTGGAAAGTTGTCCCTATCGGAGTGGCACGAAACAAGACTATACTCACCGGGAAGTGGGTCTTCCGAGTGAAAACAAAAGCAGACGGCACCATCGACAAATTCAAAGCACGCTGGGTCGTACGTGGCTTCGACCAAGAACACGGACGCGACTTTACCGAGACATACGCTCTGGTCAGCCGACATACCTCACTGCGAATCCTCCTCGCGATCGCCGCCATGAAGAAGAAGAAGAAGTTGCGACAAATCGACGTCGCAAACGCATTCCTCTACGCACCTGTTGACGCAGAAATCTTCGTCGAATTACCGCACGGCTCCAACGGTGAGCCCAATCAAATCTGTCAGCTGTTGAAGTCGCTCTACGGCATCAAGCAAGCTCCGCGGCTATGGCAACAATACCTGCACGCTCGCCTCATTCGCATCGGCTTTAAACAACTACCGCATGATCAGGGCACGTACCGGCTCACGAAGAACACCGACTACATCCTGTTAATCGTCTACGTAGACGATCTACTCTACATCGGCTCGACCGACGGCATCACAACCTGGTTCGAAGGGGAGCTACAGAAGGACCTCACGCTCACGGTCTCATCTACCGTCACACAGTACCTCGGTCTCAACATCCGAGAAGAGGAAGACGTGATCCACCTCAATGCCGCGAAATACGCAGACACCATCGCCAAGCGCTTCGCACTCACACCGACCGCCATCTCCACACCGTACCGCTACACGACAGGAAGCAGCAAGTGAAGCTCCGCTCTACTTAAGCCCGCCGACATACGCGACTACCAAAGGAAACTGGGTTGCCTTCTTTTCGCAGCCGTCGCCTGCCGCCCGGACCTATCGTACTCTGCAAGTCAGCTCGCCACCTACCTCAAGAAGCCTGAAGCGGAACACCTAGCTGAACTCGACAGCGCTCTTCACTACCTCGTCAGCACCCCGACGATCGGCCTAACTTACCACAAGAACGCAACTACACCGCCTAAGTTAATCGGCTACGTCGACGCCGATCACGCTGGCGACTCCGACAACAGGCGCTCCCGCACCGGCTACATCTACCGCCTCGAACCTATCGGACCTATCTCTCTGTTTTAATCAATCTACTTTGCCCTCACATACTAGCGCAAGGTGGTTCAACTACTTCATTAAAGGTTCCGCTATTACATCAGTCCTACCCAGAGTTCACCCCTGCAAAGATCCTAAGGGCTATTTCTCAGCCCAACAATTTTTTTCTGCAATAGCCTGGATTGTGACCATCTAGTCCAAGTTTTTCCCTTATGGTGGTGGACTCACTGCTTGAATGTCCAGGATGTCAAATGAGCTTCTTTTGACTTCATGCAATTCTCATAGCACCAAAACCCCATAATCCAGAATTTGAGGTGTAGGGACACTGGCGTCAACTTGATTAAAGTGGCCCGTACGCCTTGCAACCCTGGACTGCGAGAGTCATGAGGACAACAACACCTTTCTAATAGACGTGTTTAATAAGGGATATTTCTGCTGTATTTACCATTGATTGATATATCCAGACATACTAGTAGCATGTTCCGTTAGTGTAAGGAATTTTCTCGGATTCCTTACTAGGTCACACTGTACGCGTACAACATCGGTTTTCGGAAAACCAGGCTCGGTCCGCCGACCTCGCCTTCCGAGCCACCACCGCATCGCCTTCGGGTTTTCCAACCCCGAACCTGCACCCAACCATCTCGCGACCACGCGACCTCGGCCTAGCTAGCATTGCTATATAGTCCTAGGCCTCGTTGTTTGCTCAGACGTTGTATTCACTTCCGCGTTATTGAATTCTGCGCACTCTTCTCTTTCACAACTCATAACAGTTAGCGTCAACGAAACAGTATGGAGACACATACTGTAGCAAGCTATTCGATTGGCTGATCTAGCAGTCCAATCAGTACATTTCTTGAGTGATGGTGGTGGTTTGGAGGATTCGAGGGAATCGAGAAAATTCGGTCCAACGGGAATTTCAAGAAAGCGCACAATTTTGCACCTCACCAGCAGCAGTCCGCTCGCTAAGAGCACATCCATAGGGAGTTGCGCGTCGACCACATGCCCCTGTTGCCTGCTTTTCCCTGCCATGGGGCTTCGCTAGACAGTCAAGCCAAGCAAACAAACATGAGCAGTTTTGCTCTACACTGGGCTTGTTTGATGTTGTACAAGGAACTTCGGTTTGGTATGAAAGATGCCTTGGCCCTTGGCTGCCTCTGGGCTGGTGCGTTATGCTATTGCTACAGTATGTGGAAAGACAACTGCTGTCTGCTTCATTCATTCTGCTTCAACATTCTTGTGCCATGGGAGGAGGGTGAACCTTTTGTTGAGAAGAAGCGGTAGAGTACGATGTTGTGCACTCTGAAGCGGTTTTTCTGCTTCTCCACTTTTGACCGCTACTCACCAGCCCGAACATTCATGCATGAACCGTGCAACAGACTTTCCACCCTAACTCCATTTTCTATCGGCCATGGCCAATCCATGGCTCGTCCTCTATCGTTTCAGTAGAGAAAGGCGTTTCGGTTGCATAAGTTCACATAGCGTCAGCAATTCTTTATGGTTCATTACGTTATCAGACTGTACACCAATTTTGAGAATCTAGGGAATAATGTTTTTCTCCTACGAACTGTTCCCACATCTATCAATGGCCATGTCTCGGATAATCTGATCCAAAACACAACCGCAACTGGTGAATTGGGCTGTAAACATGTCCCGTCTCGCATCCCTCTCATGTCATCCCCGATAGTAAGCACTTCGGCAAGAATGACAAAGTCCGTTCGATCGAAACCAGCGCTCCTGAGGCTCGCCTAGTGTCGTCGTCACCAGCAATTGTTAGGGACGCAGATCAAACAGCTTATAGAGGAATCATGAGCGGCGTCTCTCACGCGACACCCAGCCGCGGCGTGCTGATGGGCAACGGATCCGAGCCCAACCGGCGAAACGGAACTATCGGTGTGTCTCCTGCTAAGCTGGCGAAGACGGCGGATGCAGGTTTGAATGGACAAATGAGTGATGTTCCCCAAAATAACGTGCTTATAAGGAGCGGTGGTAATGATTCTAGTGGTGGGAAGGGCCGAGCGTTAAAGAAGTCAGGTTCCTTGACCGTTGGAAGCGATCCAGTGGCAACGCAAAAGTCGCAGGCCCAGTCGCAGGTGGCGTCGCAGCTGTCATCGCAAGTCCTGCCGCAGTCGCACATCCACGCCATGGACGGAAATAGATTACTGTCGCAGTCGTCGGGGCTAAGACTGGCTGAGCTCTACGCATTGGCGATGCAGCAGAAACAGGAAACCCATAGCGATGGAAATGGGGACATGGGAGGTGGTCAAGGGGATGAGGAACCCGAAAGATCAGCGGATTTGTACAGTAATGACCTTGGGTTCCGTGCGAGCGAGGCTGATACGAGACCGGTATCTTCTGGGCAGGTGCATCAGGAGCCGAAGACCCTGGCGAGGCAGCAACAGGTTTCCCTGCTTATGCAGCAGTCGCAGCAGCAGTCGCAGTCGCAGGGGCAGTCACCGGCGCATTCGCAGCAGCATCGCCGTTCCCCTTCACCCTTCCTTCGCCAGGAGCCGCAAGGGGATGCATCGGTACAAGTCCATGCGCAGCAGTCGGGAGGGCGGAAAAGCGGAGAAGGCGGAACAGAGGCACCTGAACGGGCAGTCACCTCAGCAGCTGAACGGGTGGCACGAGTCGATCTGACAGCAGGCGGTGCCGTTGCAACAGCTGCAGCAGGAGGCAGAGCAGCGGCCGGCTTCCCCAGCACAGCCAGCATTGGGGAGGTGGTCCCGGAGGCAGATCGTAGAGCAGCAGGACGGACAGGAGGGGCGGGAGGGGTAGGAGGGACCGGAGGGACAGGAGTGGTACGAGGGGCTGGAGGCGTAGGATTGACATCAGAGGCATCATTAGGCGGAGGAGCCACAGGAGGAGTTGCAACAGGTGCGGAATTGTACAAAGAGGTGGAAATGGTGGTGGACAGGGGGCGGTCGCACCTGCTGTCCGAAGCAGCACGGGCGAAGCACGACGCAGCGAGGCTGAGAGCTGACGTGTGGCACATGTGGCGGGAGGTGGCGAGAGCTAAAGAAGACGTGGCACGGGCGCGGGAAGAAGGGGCGAGAATGGCAGAGAAAGCAGCAGGGTCGTTAGAGCAGGCAGCCGTTGCACTGGAGCTTGCAGCAGCCTGCGAACATGCAGTGGGGGCTTGTGTGGCGAAAGAAGGGGATGGGAGCGCTGGGATTCGCGTGGTTGTAAGAGTTGACAATGTTGTGGGTGCAGGGTCGTTCGGGGGAGGTCCAGCAGGAACGGGAGCCACCTCCACTCCCTCGTCGGCAGCTTCCTCACCACGGTCCCTCCATGCCGAGCCGTTTGGTTCGGCCGTACGTGGCTCGTCGGGTCGGGGTAACCGATCCTTCCCATCCGTTGTGCCTATCCGGCTGCCCACTCGGATGACTGGCGCGCAGGCTTGGAACCTGCCTCGCAGCGCCACCTGCACGCCAAACAAAACCTCTGCGTCAGCTTTGCCTCCCCCATCCCCCAACACTCTCAGAAAGAAGCTATCCATATGGAGTGTGGCCTCTGGTTCGTCTGCCGCTGCCCCTGCCAGTGCTGCAGCAGCTGGAGCTGACGGTTCTGCTAGTATGGGCGCTGCTGCTAGTGCTGCTGCAGCCAGTGCTGCTGCTGACACTGCCTCTGGATCGGATTCTCCTTTTGGAGGATTTCCTTTAGGGTCAGGAAGCGGTGGTAGTGGTGTTGGGCTAGGGAGCGGCCCTGGGAGCAACAGTAGCAGGCCTGGTAGTGCGTCCAGTCGCCCCGGCAGTGGGAGAATGAGATTAGTTGCAGGGGGGGGTAGTGCCGGCAGTGGTGTCATGGGGAGTGGGAGTGAGGGTGCGTTTCAGCAACAAACGCAGCAGGTGCTGGTAGTACATCAAAGGTCTCACTCGCAGCAGCAGCAGCTTCTGCGGCTGCAGCAACAACAGCAGCAGCTGGGAAACAGCATTGCTTCGTCCGGACCTGCTGCCCAGGCTTGGCCGAGCCACAAGAGACCTGGTAGTTGTGACGGCTATCTCTCGTCCAATCAGACGTCTCCGCGAGCTGACTCGGTGGCGGACGTAGGAGATTCTGATGGCAGTGATGCCAAGGGGTTGGAGGGTTCTGTGGCTGGTGCGGGAAGTGGTGATCTCTCTGCCGTTGCTTCTTCTGCTGCTACATCTGGAGCAGCGGCAGGAGCCCCTGCAGTACGCCGGATATCCTCCGCTGTAGGTATGGGAGCAGCAGGTTCGGGAGGCGCTGGCCGGTCTGGTCCGGGTTCAGGCCCGATTGCGGTTCGGGGAAGTCGGGTTTTAAGGAAGATCAGTACCTCTCCAATGAGAGTCTTGCAAGCTGTCAACTTGCCCCCTTCGGGGTCAGCAGCAGCAGGGGCCGCTCCAGGGGCAGTGGTGGGAGCTGCTTGGGCAGATGGAGGAGGAGTTATTGGAGGAGGGCGAGGAGGGGGGCTTATGGGTAAAACACGGGGGGCGAGCAACAGTGTTCCTGTTCCTCCTGCTGCTGCTGCCGGTTCTGCTGTTGCTGGTGGTTCTGTGGGTTCTGCTGCTGCTGGCGGTGGTTCTGGTGGCGGGACAGGGGCAGGTTTGGGCCGTGGAGTGGGCAGTGCTGCAGTTGCTGCTGGGAGTGCGGGAGGCAGAGGTGCCACGCGAGGGGTGGCTGGAAGAGGAGGGCTGGCGGTGGGTGGTATGAGTGGCGGTGGAGGGGGGGTTGGAGGAGGAGGGGGCGGAGGAGGGGGAGGAGTAGGGGGAGGAGGAGGTGGAGGAGGAGGGGCAGGAGTAGTAAGCAGGCCTGGCAGCTCTGGTAGTATGCGGAGCATGGGCAGGGGAGGAGGCGACAGGGGAGCTGCGGAGGTAGGAGTAGGAGGAGGAGGAGGAGGAGGAGGAGGAGGAGGAGGAGGAGGAGGAGGAGGAGGAGGAGGAGGAGGAGGAGGAGGAGGAGGAGGAGGAGGAGGAGGAGGAGGAAGGATGATGGTGAAATCTGGAAGTCTCTCTGGCAGGACGCCTCCTAGTGCTCATGACTCGGTGGCTCGTAGCGACAGCAGCAGAAGCGAGGAGCAGAAGATGCCAAGACAAGCAGGCCCTCCCACAGGTGGTGCGCCTGTCATGAGTGCAGAGGTCACAAAGGTGGTGAACCGTGCAGGTCCCAGTGATGCTGATGCCGCTGCTAGCGCTGCTGTTGCAGCTGCAGGTTCAGAAAGCGGAGGAGGGGAGAACAGAGGAGGAGGGGGAGGAGGGCAAGCAGGAGGGGTGGAAAATGTGGGAAAGCAAGGTGCCGTCGTAGCTGCAGCATCAAGGGAATCAGCAGGAATGGTTGGAGCTGCCACGGGGGCAAGTGCAGGAGCAGCAGTGGGGGGAACAGCAGGCACAGGTGGTGCGAGCGTTGGTCTTGTGCGGGGAAACAGCCTGCAAAAGGGAAGCACTAACCTGTACAGAGCAGGGTCAGGCGTGCACATGTCCATGCATATGAACATGCCAATGCACATGCACATGCCCATGCACATGCCTATGGCCATTCCCGGTGCCCGTGACAGTCATGCACTGTTACGAACAGGGTCTGGGATGGTAATGCAGATGCCTCTGCCACATGTGACTGGGGGAGTAGCAGCAGGGTCTGCTGCTGGTGCTAGCGCATTAGGGTATGGGATGTATGGAGGTACGGGTACTGCTGGTGCAGGTGCAGCAGGGGCAGGGAGGGGAGGTGGTGGTAGTGGTGCTGGTGCTGGTGATATGAACCACCCCTTTCACCGCTCCACGTCCCTTGGTGTCTCAGAAGGCAGGCTAATGGCCAGAGCAGCAGCGTATGGAGGTGCCATGATGCGCCCTCCCATGCACGCCATGCCCATGCCTGCTCATGCCGCCGCTGCTGCCGGTGGAGCAATGGGAGCAGCCGCTGGTTCTGCTGCTCCTGGAATGGCTGCTGCTGCAGCAGCAGCAGCAGCGCCAGGAGGAGCGTTCTGGCAGCGGTCTATGTCCTCTGCGCATCAGCACATGCACGCGATGCAGTATGGCCATTTGCCGGTGCCCCTGGGTCCTCTTGGCTTCCCCACAGGCCATTCTGCCGCGTCATTGCTGCGCCATGGTAGTGGACAGTTCTTCCAGCCATACCCTGTAGGGGCGTTCCTACCACCCGGTACCTCTGCTGCTGCTGCTAATCCCTCTGCTGCTAATGCCGCCGCCGCAGCTGCTGCTGCTGCTGGTGCTACTGCTGCTGGTGCTGGTGGTGCCGCTGCAGCTTCTAGCACTGGTTCGGCAGCAGCGGGCCATTCTGAAGCACCAGGGCATACAGCCAACCATGCGCAGCCACCCTCCGGCACCTCTGCTGCTGCTGCAGCCATGACACAAGGCCTGGCTTGGCAAACCGCGTCCCAAGCCGCTCCTGCTGCTGGTGGCGGTGCTGCTGGTGCTGGTGGTGCTGGTGCTGGTGCTCCGAATGCTGCATCTGAGGCATGGGGAAGGAGCAGCACGATTGGAGCATCAAGGCATGGCTTCAGCTCCGCACACTTGCCGCGTGGCATGGGTGCGATGGGTTATGGGGCAGGTGCGGGCATGAACGCGAACATGAATATGGGCATGGGCATGGGCATGGGTGGCATGGGGATGGGCATGGGCAATGGCATGAATCTGGCTCGGTCCATGAGCATGGATCCAATACAAAAGGCCAAATGGAAGCAGGGCCTGAGGCTGAACATTCCAAAGGATGGCAGTGACGATGATGGGGAGGGGGGCAAGGCTGCCATGGGAGGGGCAGCAGCAGCAGCCCATGCAGCAGCGTCGGCTGGAAGAGCAGCGGCGGCCGCATCAGCAGTTGCAGAAACGCAGGCAGCATCCGCAGCAGCGCGGGGAAGAACTGCGGACTCAGCAGCAGGAGAAGGAGCAGGAGCAGGAGGAGGAGGTAGAGGAGGAGGGGGAGCACGAGGCAGTATATTCAAGGATCCTGCGATCATCCAACGGCTGGGGGGACTCGCATCAGGAAGCTCTGCAGCGGCGGCGGGGGGGAGGGGAGGGGTGCAGTTGTTGGGCGTTGGGGGGGATGGGAACCGGTTGCTGTCACGCGCTCAGAGCTGCAGTGTTGCAGAGCTGGACTTGATGCCTCCGGAGCTCATGAAAACCACGTCCTTCCATGCGCATAGTGGCCAGGGCAAGGAGTTTTTCCTCCGGCAAGTCACACTCCCCGCACAGCGCACGTCTGCTGCTGATGAGGTGTCTTCTTCTGCTGCAGGGCCTGCTGCGTCTTTTGAGGCGCCTCTAAAGGCCTCTGCTGCAAGAACTGCTGTGTCGGCTGTGTCTGGTGGTGCTGATGGTCGTGCTGGGGGAAGGGTGGTCAAAGCAACTAGATCAGCCAGTAGTGGTGGTGGTGATGGTGGTGGTGGTGGGGTCAGCAGTGGTGGTGCTAGGACCGTTGCAGCCCTTGCTGCTCCTGCTGGGAAAGCAGCACTACCTGCTGGTACGGTATCAGCATCTGGAGCTGCAGCAAACAAGGGCCAAGCGAGCATAAGAATGAGGAAAAGTGGCAGCATTACTGGTAGTAGTAGCAACCAGGGAGGCGGCAGTAATCGTGAGGGTGGAGGCAGCAGCAGCGCTTTGAAGAGAGCGGAAGGCCAGAACTTAGGGAGAGTTGAGCAGCAGAGGATGGTTAAAGGGGGGGAAATAAGGAGAAAAGAGGGAGGCGAGAGAATGAGGAGGGATGGAAGTGAGGGGAGAAGTGAAGCTGGAGAGAGTAGGGCAAGAAGCGCAGGCTTCGTACCTGCCTTACCTGCTGAGTCTTCCTCCTCTTTCTCCCCATCTTCAACATGCTCCAGCCCCCCTCCTTCTGCACGCAGAGGAAGGAGTGTGATTGTCGATCCAGAGGGGAGAGACAGGAGAGGGATGAGGGAGAAAGCAGTCGGGGCGGTGTCTGGAGTAAGCAGCTCTCTAGGGCAGGCTTTGAGGGGAGGGGGGAGAGGGGCAGGTGGAGGGACAGGGAGGGCTGCAGCAGGCAGTGGAGGCGCAATCGGTGTTCAGAATAGAGTGGCAGGAAGGGGAGGTGAGGTGGGTGGGAGAGACAGACCTTCTGTAGAGGACACTGCGTCTTCATCTTTGCAGTCTGATTATGGTGATGAGGAGGAGGAGCTGGAGGAAGGTGAGGTGCAGGATGAGGGTGTGAGTGTGGAGGACAATGGTAGTGACAATGATGGGAGATATGAAGATTTAGAAGCTGCAGGGGAAGATGACGGGGATGAGGAGGATGGAGAAGAGGGTGGTGATGCTGAAGCAAGCGATGGTGGGGAAGAATGGGAGGGAGAGGGAAGTAACAGTGAAGGTGGGGATTTGTGATGCGTGGGAAAGCAATGTGCAGAATATGGTAAGTAAGCTAGTTGCTGGCACTTGAAATGGTGGCTTCGAAAGGGGCTTTGAATGGCAAGGGTACTGGTGTTGGTGTAATGTAGACAATGATTCCGGTAAGTGAGGGTTGTCTTGAATATAAAATTTAACGATAACTGGCTGGAAAAACTCTTCATAGTGACACAATACGAAGTTCTACATCTGTCTGTACTTTCTGATTGAAACCCATTCGCCTTCGGCTTCTGTGGTTTTCATATGTTTTGAGTCAACGAGGACAGCCGATGAAGTAGGTCCACCCACAGCTAAATTCTTTGCTTTGACCCCCTTCGACGACAGCGGTCAATTTTCTTCCGCCTAACCGACGATGGCGGTTTCTTTGTGACTTCCTGGACCTGGTTGTCTGTGCAGTCGGTCCCGGGAAAATGTTTTAAAAGGCAAGGAAGTTCAATATATTGTTAGGGACGGATTAATTTGAGCAATTTTGTTGTCTACATAATGTCTAGACAACCTCGAACATCCACCTGCCAAGTTTGAAGGGTGTGCCCGGGAGTCAAGTTCCTGCATTTTCGCAAGAATTTCTCGCAGAGCTTCTGCTGACTGCCGCGTGCATGCCAAGTCTGGGGGGCGAAATTGCATTGCGGAATGCATCCGCAAAAGGAGTTTCACATCACACCACCGCACCGTACAGTACCACATGCATCAGCTGGCGCTCCACTAGCGTCAGCCAGTCTCCCCGCCGCTGGCAAACCCGCCCCTGCCTGCGTTTGGTTCGTTCCATACCATTACCATCTCGTCGCGGCTTGGTGCTGCCGCGACCCCATTGTCTCCTTTTGGTGACTCTTCCGCATCCCCCACTGTCTCCGCGCCTTGGAACCTTCTTTCATGCCCATTCCCCCCTCCTCCACAACCAGGGGCGCCTGTTTCTGTGTGCTCATCTCAACTCAGCCTTGAGACATCCGTCAATCTTCACTGGCCCAACAAGAAAGCAGGGACCGCCATGTAATTTCCGTCCCATCGCTGTTCCGTTGCTCGAGTTTCCTGTTCCAAGTTAATGTCAACTATATGTTACGAACCGTATGTCAACAAGCGGAATAATTTGTTTTCGTACTTCCGTGAGATTGGCTGGAGCTGGAGAACCTATTGACATGGACGTTTCCTGGTAGATTCACAAGCTCGAAATCGTCACTCTCGCAATGGCGACTCACAAATTCACTCCTTGCAAGCAAAGCCTCTCTAAAGGACTACGCGCAACACGAAACATCATGCAGCAGCGGATATTTATCCTCAAAAAGAGTAGCCCTTTTCTGCGCGTTCACGCATCAGCCATGCTGCTGCTGCTGCTTGTCCTGCCGCTCCTGCTCGCATCGCTACCAGGTTTAGACGCAACTTGCTGCGGAACAACCAACGGTCCTGCAGTTTCCAGCAAAAGTAGCGTTAATATTCGAAGGGGAGTCGGCCGAAGGGCGCGGTTCATGGGCTGGCATGGTAGCATCAGCGGCCCTGGTACTACGTCTCGTACTAAAATTGGTATTAGAGAAGCGAGTAGACGCAATAGCGGCGGCAGCAGCAGCAGCAACAGGGGGAGCGGCAGCAGTAGCGTCACTCGAGGCCAATATACTGGCGGAACAATGGACGTTAATACGGGAGGAAGAATCCTCGAAGCTTCAATTTCGTCAGATGATGGACTGTTTTCCGCAGCGCAAAGCTCATCCGGTGATTTATCTGGTAAATCCGACATTAGCCTGTAAGAATGTTGATCAATTCTCGTTGATTTGCTACACATCCGGGCCCACCACTTTGTACCTCTCCCGTTCCCTTTGTGGCTTTGTTGCATGTCCTTCCTTATCCATCCTCCGTTGCACGTTCTCTCGCCGTCGACAGCCAGGCAATCTTTCCATCCTTCCTCCGCCCTCCCTTGCGCGTCCCTATCTCTTTCGCTCCCCTAGCCAAACTCATCTTTACCCCATCCCCACCTTTCAATTCCCCGTTCCTCTTCCCTTCCAATAAAATTCCCTCCCCGCGCTCCTCAATTCCCCGTTTAACCCCTCCCATCTCTCCTCACCCTCCGTTCCTTCCGCCCATTGCCTTCCCCTCCCCGCAGCCTCCGCCAACCTCCTTTCCAAACCCAGTTTTGAGGGCGGCAGCTGGGACAACTATGGCAGCGCCGTCACTTCCGCCTGCTTCCCCCCTTCCGCCTCTGCTGCCCCCTCCGGCCCGCTCCTGGGCACATGCGGAATCCGCCTCGCGCCGTCCTGCTCATCTTCGCCAGGAGACTCCTGCTGGGGCGCCCTGGGTCAGGTGGTTCCAACAGAGCCAGGTGCCATGTACCAGCTGCAGTTTTACTTTACTGTTCCAGCACCCTCCTCCTCCTCTTCCTCTTCCTCTTCCTCCTCCCTCTACACGCCACCGTTCGAGCTTCAAGTGAAGATCAGCGGAGCACCAGTGCTCTTCACATCGGATTTTACCACCGCCGCAACTGACACTAGCAGCACCAGCAGCCAGAGCAGCGTGGGAGGGTTGGTGCCGGGCCGATTCGCCATGGGGTCTGTGCTGTTTGCTGCGGGGGGGACAGGCAACACGAGCATTGTGTTCCAGGTCAACAGCACGGCCGTCAGCACTATCATTGATGCTGCTGTGCTCACCAGAATCTACCGCAATGGTACGCGTACGTGCGCCTACTGCTGCTGCTGCTGCTACTGTTGCTGCTGGTGGCCCTTGTCTCTGCTGCGTCGTTCATTTCGTTTTTTTTTCCTCTCTCCCTCCCTCGTCCTTCATTGGTATTTCTGGCACTCCAATTATACGTCCTTCTGTAAGCTCGCTAATTCCATAAAATATCTCCTCCTGATGCTCCCCCATTCCACCCACCTTCCAACAGTGACGTCCCTCTTTTCGTTCCCAGCTCCTCCCTCCTCCTCTCCTCCTCCCCCGTCCCCCTCCTCGTCCTTCATCTTTTCCGGCTCTGCTTCTCCCAGCCCTGTCTTTGCAACCAGCCCCACCTCCTTGCGCCTCACACCACCCATCGCTGCCGCTGCCTCTCCCACTGATCCTGGCGCTGGTAACACCGGTGGTGGTGACACTAGCGGTGGTGGTAACCCAGCAGGCAGTGAGGGCAACTACTCTCTTCTTTCCACTGGCGCCGCTTTCTTCCCCTTGCCTCTGGACCTTCTCTCTCTCCCACCCAGCCCCCCGCCCTCCTCCTCTTCCTCCTCCTCCTCCTCTGCTTGCTCATCAAACTCCTTCCTTTCGTCCTTCACTTTCACCGCACTCCCCACACCCACTTCCTCCTCCTCCTCTCCCACGCCCGTGCCCTCTGGTGCACTCTCCTTCACTCTCTCCTCCACGCCAACAACTGGATCAGGAGCATCCTCCCTTGCATTTGCACGCATGTGCCACGGCCCACCCCCTGCTCCGCCCTCTTTCTCCTCCCCTCCACCCCCTTCCTCCTCCTCCCCCTCCTCCTCACCGTCATCGTCCCCCTGGTTCCCTTTCCTAGCTCCTGGGAACGTGTCCATTATGCCGTGCCTTCCAAGCGTTGCTGTCCTTCTGAATAGCTGGCAGGATAATTCGCTTGGCACTGCTGACAGCAGCAGCAGCAGCAGTAGCAGTAGTGGCAGCAGCAGCAGTGGCAGCAGCAGCAGTGATGGTGCTGGTGACAGTGCCAGTGCTCAAGAGACAGTAGGTCTGGCTTTCAACTTCGATGCCAGCCCTCTCTTTTCAACGCCTGCCACGGACCTACTTGCTGCTGCAGCAACTACCAGCAGCAGCAGCAGCAGCACGTTTCTCGACGGACAGCCGCACACAGTCACAGTAGAGTACTGTGCCCCTACCCGCACTCTCTCTGTTGCCCTCTTCTCTCTCCCTTCTCCAACCGACCCCTCCCCGCCTTCTGGAGGTTCCACCACCGGTCCTCCTGCCTCCTGCCCTCTCTCACAGTACGTCGCCTCTACCAGCAGCAGCAGCAGCAGCAGCAGCAGCAGCAGCAGCAGCAGCGGTAGCAGTACGGGCAGCGTTTTCCAAGCACCGTTGGACCTCTGTACTGCTCTGTGGCCTGACACTCTCAGCAGTGGCGCATGGCCGTTATATGCTGGTCTAGCAGCAACCGCAGTGGGATTCGAGTATCAGATCTCCCAATGGAGTTTCCAAGGTGTGTGGGAGATAGAGAGTCGTGGCATGGATACGGTTGTTTGGCTTGAATGGCTGCAATACCAGGGTTCAGTCGCATGGCAGGAAGACATGGGCACAGGCTGAGACTTCTCGAAAAGCGTCTAGGTTAGCGCTGTGGCAATAACACAAGGGTGGGGTGGGTGCGTATGGTTTCAAGGGGTGCAATGCAATGTACCTTGCCTGGCGTCTAAAAATTGAGCAAACTCAACCACAAATATCTAAACGCATCGCCCCTCTCCTCTCCTCCCCTCCTCCCGTCCTCCCCCCTTCACTCCCTTTCCCCTTGTTTCTACCACAGC
Organism: Closterium sp. Naga37s-1; assembly: GCA_947471745.1. Lineage (NCBI taxonomy): Eukaryota > Viridiplantae > Streptophyta > Zygnematophyceae > Desmidiales > Closteriaceae > Closterium > Closterium sp. Naga37s-1. Next base: position 1,630,897 of record CANJKZ010001129.1, read on the forward strand.
TTTTCCACAACAGGAAGGCGCCCCCACAGGCCCACCCACAGGCGCCCCTCCGGTGACCTCCAGTCCAGCAGGCATGGCATGGGGTGCGATCAGCAACGGGGGGTTCGAGTCTGTGCTGCTGCGCCCCTCACACGCCCTCACTGCACCGGACTCCACCTCTCTCCCTTACTGGCGCCTCACTCAAGGCAACGTGTCCGTCCTAGTGACACCCCCCCCTTCCTCCTCCTCCTCCCCCTCCTCCTCCTCATCGTCGTCCTCCAATTCTTCCACTTCTCCTTCCTCCTCCTCCTCTTCCTCCTCTTCCTCCTCCTCTTCCTCCTCCTCTTCCTCCTCTTCCTCCTCCTCTTCCTCCTCCTCTTCCTCCTCCTCTTCCTCCTCCTCCACCGCCCCTGATGCTGGTTGGCTTCCAGTGGCCAATATCCCCCTGCGCCCCCTCATTGGCTCATCCAGTCTCGTCCTCCTCAGCTGCCCGAATATTTTTTTCCTCGGGCAGGCATGGCCAGGATCAGAGTGCACGTCGGGCAGCGTAGAGCAAGAAATAACAGTTTCATCCGGGCAGCAGTATAACCTGACTCTATCAGTGTTTGGGACCCCTGGAGCGTCTGTTGAGGTACAAGTCAAGGGGAATGGTTTGGAGGGAACCACAGGAGGAGAGATTGGTTTATTCAAAACACTCACCCTTCAATGTTCAGATACCGTTATCCCCTCTCCATCCTCCTCTTTCTCATCCTCCTCCTCTTCCTCCTCCACTACTTCGTCCCCCTCTCCCTCTCCGTCTCCTCCCACTGAGTGTAATGCCTCCACTGTAGTATACATCCAATCCTCCTTCTCCCTCACTCCCTCTTCCACCTCGGCCACTGTCACCCTCACGCCTCTACCTCCACCAGCCACCACTGCAGCAGGGAGGGAAGGAAGCAGCAGCAGCATTCAAGCAAGCAGTAGCGGTACCAGCAGTGTTACCAGCAGTGACAGTGTGCGCACGTTCTTTGTTGCAGTTGACGGCGTTTCGCTCCTGCCGTTCTCTTCCAATGGCAAGATCCTTGTTGCTTTCAACCTTAATCGAATCATTCCACAGAATGGCTTGTGTCTGGCCGTTTCTTCCTTGTAAATCGTGCGCACGTTTTTCCTCCGCTCCCTCCCGTGCCCTTCTCTGGCCACCCTCATCGTTGCACTGTTATGTCTTGTCTGATTCCATCCTTACGTTACGCTAATATGTTTTTGGCCACCTAAATAATGCACCCCACTCAATTCCAGCATTGATTACGCTCTTGTTAATCCCCTCTTCTCTGTCGATCTCCTCCTTCCCTCTGTACCTCTTGAAATACAGCAGCCGACGCAACAGCTGGTGCAGCAGACAGTGCAGCAAATGCATCAGGGCCAGGAGGAGGATCAGGAGGAGGGGGGGAGAGCAGCGGAGGGAGTGGAGGGGGGGTGAGTCCGTGGGCAATCGGGGTGATCATACTGGCTGCCCTCTTTGCGTCCTCCTGCATTGGCTGCATCTACTTCTGGATCCAAGCGCGCCGCAGCGGTGAGCATTTCATGATATTTCATCATTCATAAAACCCTTCCAAAGCAGCGGTGATAGAGGTGATTCAAAGCTCCCCCTTTCCCATCCCCTGTACCAAGTCATACCTCTCATTTCCTTCCATCAAACCACTCGCCCTGTTCTTCTATTCCCCACCCAAGCAGCCCATATCTTGCCCCCTGAGACGTCTCAAAAGTCATCCCATCTTAGACATTAATCTGATAGAATGTCTTCTCGGGTTGCCTCTCTAAAGCCCCTTAATTATTTCCCGGCCGCCCACCCCAACAGCCCATATCCTAACCTGGGAAGACACGGGGATAGGCCAAGCCAAGGCCTTCCAGGTATTCAAGCTCTCAGAGATGCAGAGAGCAACAGACAATTTCGCCCCTCGCCTGCTCCTCCCGGACGGTGCCCCTCCTGCTGATGCCACCCCCACCACTCCCACTTCTGCTGCTGCTGCGGCGGCTGCTGCGGCTGCGGCTGTTGCTGCTGCGGCGGTTGGGGGCGTGGCTGCTACTGTTGGTGCTGTTGCCGGCGCAGCAGCACGCACGCCGAAAGGAAACGCTGAGAGGAATTGGCCCAGTAGTGCTGATGGTGCTGCCGGTGCTGCTGTGACTGCTGGTGCTGCTACCACTGCTGGTGGTAATGCTTCTACTGGTGGTAGTGGTCGCGATGCGTTTGTGGTTGGCGGTGGAGCAGGGGTGGGGGGCACAGGGGGAGCATACGGAGATATGTACACAGCGAGAGGACCAACCGGGCAGATGTGGGCCGTGAAGAGATACAAGCAGGTGGAGTGGGTGGGCATGGGCCGAAGGGGACAGGGTGGGCGCGGAGGAAAGAGGAGATGCGTAGGGCTGAGCGCAGGAGCAGGGAGAGGAGCAGCAGAGGGAGCAGACGAGGAGTCACAAGAGGGGCTGGAGCAGGGGCAGCAGGGAGGACAGGGGCAAGGGCAGCAGGAGGGACAGGGGCAAAGGCAGGGGCAAGCGCAGGGCGAAGCGCAAGGGGAGCAGGGGCTGTCATTCCTGGAGGAGGTTGGTGTGGTGGCGAGGGCACAGCACAAGAGCGTGGTGCGCATCCTGGGCGCGTGCCACGAAGGGCTAGAGCACCTAGTAGTCTACGAGCACCTGCCCCCGCGCTCCTCCCTCTTCCACCGCTTGCACCGGTGCCGCGACGACGTGCTGTCTCTGGAGCAGCGGCTGAGGGTGGCAGTGGAGGTGGCCGAGGGGCTGTGCTTCCTGCACTCGCAGCGCCCACCCATCGTGCACCGGAATCTGAAGCCCGGGAATATCATGGTGTCAACGTCAGGGATGCAGGTGCGCTGGGGTGGGGGAGAGAGGTGGGGGGTGAGGAGGGGGGGATGGGTGAAGTGAGGTGAGGGAGAGTGGTGGTGGTGAGCAGAGGGGGATGGGTGAGGACGGGGGTTGGTGAAGCCAGAGAGGCTATTGAATGTGGATGGTGCTGCGTGGTAGTCCCCTGGAAGCAGGTAAAGCTGGCGGATTCTTGAATCGACTAAACAAGTTCCCCCTCTCGTTTTCTCACTCGCCCCTCCCCCATCCCCTTCCCCCCTTCCCCCATAACCCCTCCCCTCCTCCCCCCCTCCCCCTCCTTTTCCCCTCTGCGAGCAGGCGAAGCTGGCGGATCTGTGCTTTGCGCGGCTGTCCAGTGAGCGGCGCGGCAGCGTGGTGCCGAGGAGGGCGCAGGAAGAGGGGTATGTGGACCCGGAGGTGGTGCTCATGCCGCACCAGGCGCCGCACACCAAGTCAGACGTCTTCAGGTGTGTGGCTCTTTATGGGTGTGGGTGTGTGTGGGTGTATGTATATGTGGTTAGAGACGTGCGTGCCTTATGAGGAGGGAGGGTATGTGGACCCGGAGGTGGTGATTATGCCGCACCAGGCACTGCACACCAAGTCAGGCGTCTTCAGATCTCTGCCTCTCTCTTCCTCTCTCTTCCTCTCTCTTCCTCTCTCTTCCTCTCTCTTCCTCTCTCTTCCTCTCTCTTCCTCTCTCTTCCTCTCTCTTCCTCTCTCTTCCTCTCTCTTCCTCTCTCTGCCTCTCTCTCTGCCTCCCTCTGACAGGGTGGCTGGTCATTACCTTGCAGCATATGCCCCCCACCTCCTACCCAACATTCCCGTCACTCCCCTCTCTCCCCTCAACTCCCTCACTCCGCTTTTCCCCTCACCCGCGTCCCACTTCTCAGCTTCGGTATGGTGCTACTGGAGCTGCTGACGGGGCGCCTGGCCATCATTAGGCAGCACGTGCACTCCACCACTCGATTCCCCATCACTCCCTTCCCCCAACACTCTCCTCTCTCCCCCCCATCGTCCCCCCTCTCAGCTATGGTGTGGTGCTACTGGAGCTGCTGACGGGGCGGCTGGCCATCATGCCTGACCAGGACGACCCCCACCAGCGCCTCAACATCACAGACTGGGTACGTAGTGCAAGGACCCGCGGAAACCGGGGAACGGGGAAACAGGGGGAAAGGAGGAAAGGACGACGGGGGAGTGGGGGAAAGTGGTGGGGGGTGGAGGATTGAGAACTGATGGGGCTGGGTAGAGAGTGGATGTGGGAGGTTGGCACTTTTAGAAGTGTCACATCCTTCTTGTCACCTCAAACCCCAACAACCGAACCCCAACCCTCCAGTCCCCCCTCCTCCCCTTCTCCTCCTGGCCTTGTGCCTCATTCCACCCACCTGCCCACGCCCTGCTTCAATCCAGGCCGTCCATTACATCAAGGAGCGCGAGGTGCATCTGATCACAGACCCACGCATCGCCATCCCAGCGCACCTACAGGCCTTCCAAGCACTGGGAGAGCTGGCAGTAGACTGTGTCAAGATGCCGTCCCTGCGCCGCCCCAGCATGCCCACCGTGCTGCGCCGTCTGCTAGTGATAATCAAGCGCCGCTTCAGCCTGCGGGGGACCCCGCCTCCCGATCCCACCTTCAGCGGGTTCTATGCCGATGTGGCAGGTGATGCAACAGGTGCTGCAGGGGGTGCTGCTGCTGGCGGTGCTGCTGCTGCGGCAGCTGCGGCGGCGGCAGCGGCAGCGGGGGGGTGTTTTTTCAGTGGGGAGATGCTGAACAGCCAGGATTTAAACGAGGCCTTTTTTAGTGGGGAGATGAGCGGGGATCTGAGCGGTGACTATGTGAGCAGCCAAGCGCACGCCTTTGCTAGTGCTGCTGGTAGCGGCAGCGAAGGTAGGAGTGGTAGTTTCGGCACGGGTGGTGGTTCTGGTGCCCCGATTCCCGGTCTGTCCGGCGAATTGGTGAGCAGGAGTGGGCTGAAGAGAGGTAACAGGGCAGCGGAAGGGAGTGGTACTGTTGCTGCAGGATCAGCTATAAGTGAGGGGGACGAGGGCGACGGGGTTGGGAGCAGAAGCAGAGGGAGCCGCGGAACAGGGAGTGTTGGAGGCAGTAGTAGCAAGTCTGGCGCTGGTGATGGTGTTGGTGGGGGAGGAGGAGGAGGAGCAGTGCTGGTCTCTCTTCCTGAGGGTTCGGGTAAAGCAGACAGATCTAGCCACATGGGTAGTGGGGAGGGTGGGGAGGGTGTGGAGAGTGGGACGTTGGCACCTGACCCTGAGTGTGTGGCTCTGGTGGGAAGAGACGAGGCAGGACAAGTGCAGGAGGGAGGAGAAAGCGATTGTTTAGATGGAAGTGCTGATCGTTGTGATGCTGATGCTGATGATGATGATGGTGATGAGCATAATGAGGAGGAGGAAGGGGAGTATGATTCTGCAACTTCTGCATCGCTTCCTCCATCTGTGGGGTCTAGAACTCGAGTCAGGAGCCTCGCACCTGCTGCTGCGCTGGCACCATCGCCACTGTCAGCGCCACAGCACACACCAGTACAACCGCCCACAGTGCTGCCAGCAGCAGCAATCATACCAGCAGCAGAGATAGACCCAGCAGTGGACGTGGGAGCAACACTTGCAGGAGCGACGGCGGCAGCAAGAGCAGCAGCGGGAATGGCCTCAGATGATGACAATGACTATGACTACCGGTATGACAACGTCGATGGTGAGTTGTACGGTCTGCAAGTGCTCAGTGGGGAGATAGTGGGGCCGTCGTCGGCGAGCTTGGCAAGGGGAGTGGGGTATGAAGGAGTGATGCATTCAGGGGAGCTGCGTTCTGGGGAGCAGCGTTCTGAGGAGTTGCGCTCAGGGGACCTGGGCAGTGGGGTGAGCAACAGTGGGGAGATTCCTTTTAGCTTTGGCATGAGCGGACTGCATGGTGGGAAAGAAGGCTTGAAGTAAGATCGAAGGGAATGTAAGGCAGGGGGATGCCTGCTGGCACAACAGCCTAGTGCCAGTAGAAGTTGTGTCTGCTCTGTGGGTGGGTAAGACTCTTTCTTGCTTGTTTGGCTGGGAGTAGGGCACTTCAGATTCCGAAAGCAGGAAGAGTTACCTCGAGTTGTCAATACGGTAGTAGCGTAGCAGACATGGGATAACCACAACTCATGTGGTGCAATTCTCTGAATGACCTGGTAATTTGCCTTGCATGTAGGTTTATATGTAGCAACATGGATGCTATTGCGGAAGAGTGAGCAATGTCTCACAGCTAAATCACTGCATCGCACTGCCTCAGTCGTTATATTTTTCGTAGTGGGGATTAATGGATAACGCAGTAGATACAGCAACAAATAACTTGATCCATCCCGTGCCTTACATTCCATTTCTGCCACGCTCAGATAAGTTGATACGTCCAGGGTTACCCTGCCATTGCATACCCCTGCAGGAGGTAACCATCAATAAATTAGAACAAAAGGCATTGATTAATAATGGAGTTACCAGAAACATGTGCATGGTTGTTGGAGACTTGTCCGCGGCATAAGGCACGAGTTCACTTACAGACGAAAAGGCTCGAAGTTGTCAGCGCGTTGCCAGCTGCAATCGTTCAATTCCAAGTAAATCTTGCCGTATATAATGCTCCCATGGCGCCGATCCAGGTGTTATCATACTCTTCGACTAGCACGTCCTGAGCCTGCTCCCCCACTGGGTGTGGGTGCGATGCTGTTTTCCACGCGTGCATGGCCTTGCGCACCGCCTTTCACGGTCGATATTGCAGCGATCAGATGCGCGCGCCCCACATTGCCCTCGGGCTGAGACTGCGCGTGCTTTTTCCGCCTGACCGTCCAAATATAAACGAACGCCGCCAAGCCGCCCGCCAGCAGCAACACCACGAGACCCACGCCAATGCTGATGCCCAAGATCAGGGCCGTGTTGCTGCCTCCAGCCGGCGGGGGAGGAGGCGGAACGGGAGGTGGCGGGGGAGGAGGAGCTAGGGGAGGCGGAGGCGGAGAAGGGGGACTGGGCGGAGGCGGAGGGGATGGCGGAGGGGGTGGCGGAAACTTGACCTGGTCTTGAATGTCCACCGGCTCCGTGAGAACGAAGAAGTAGCTGCTGTTGAACGTGCTGTACATGAAACACTCTGCTTTATCAGGAACACCTTGAGTCGACAGCGTCTGCTGGTCTATACCGCCCTGCAGATTAATCACCGTGCACTTTCGTGGAAAAGACATAAGAGACTGCGCAACGCCAAGAGACATCTGGAAGGATACATCTCCCGGATAATCCCCTTTCTCGATCAGGCCGAGTTCTTTCTGCTGCGCCGCTGGCCCCGCGGGTTCGCCGGGGTAGAGGCGGAAGGAGACGATGGGCGAGATGAACGCGAGCGGAGTGGCGTAGACGGGCGGGAGCTGCGCGGAGTCGGCGAAGGGCCACGTGCGCGACGTCAGAGGCGTCGCCGAGCCCTGGGACTCGGCGCTCTGCTCGAAGCGCACGTATAGCAGCGCCACGGTAGGAGTGAGCGGCACTGGCGTGGTCTCTCCATTAGTGATGAGTTCCTCCCAAATCATTCGGCTGATATCCGCCGCCTTTAGTAGGCGGACCTTGGCCGTGACGACCACGTCAGGCGCCAGCATCGTGCGGAGCGCATCAGTCGGCACATCGATCTCAGCGCCGACGGTCATGGCGGCCACCACGCCGTACATCGCGGCCTTCAGCGCCGCCATCGCGCGCTCCCAAGCCGAGCTGCCGGAGGAAACGGGAGGCGACGACGCGAGCTGCCTGCCTCGAGCATTGTTTGCAACGAAAGCGCGACTGATGCTGCTGGTAAACTGGGCGTCACACGGTTGATTGTCGCAGCTAGCTGGCAAAGCGTGTCGTGCATTACTGGCAGTCGGTAAGAGATCTGCGTTAGAAACACGATGGAGGATAGATAGTAGCGTCAACACAGGAAGCCAACGGCAACGACAGCTACGGTAAGAGCGAAGAGCCATGGAGGCAAATGGGAAAATAGCTTCCCGTTGTATAACTGGTAAACAAAACACCAAGAAAACAACGAGATGCTTCCACTTAGCAGGATGTCATCCCCTCCGCTTGATTCGTCCTTCGCATTTCTAGGGCGGTGGATGGGTGTTGTTGTGGTGGGTGGTTGGTTCCGTCAAGTGTGTCGGTCGGTGAGGAAGATGTTAGGGGCGCGCTTGCTTGCTAGTGTTCGCCGTTGATCCCACAGTGGTGTACAGTGCGTGACAGGCTCCTAAGGGCGTGTGTTCTTGGCAGGCTGAGTTTGAAAACAAGTTCGAACTTTTGGTGGTAACCCGTTTCGTTAGTCTCGCCGTGCTGGGTTGCGACTTTCGCCAGAACAGGTAGGAAAGATGGAACCAAACATGGACACTGAACCAGAGTCGAGTTTCCGTTCGAACGTGCGCCCGCACATTCATGCAAACGTGTGTCCTTCTGCCCACGTTTGCAGCTGCAGCGAAAATGGCGACACTGGCGAATTCCATCGTGTGCGCTATCGAATCATACGCAGGTTTCACGGTGCGCCATCGAGTCAGACGTGGCGCACGGTCACGATGGCAAACAGAGTAACCTACGAGTCTATGCGCGACGCGAGCTAGGTAGTAAAAGTCGACTTTTGATGGTCGACCCTACGATGTGACATGTGATTGCCTTGAAAGGTGACTCGCGGCTAGACCACGGGAAGTTGTAAAATTCGACTATAGATCGAACCAAGTTCAAGTGATAAAAGTCGAGTTTAAAAAGCAAACTTTACAAAATTTGCCGAAGGACGCACGCCCTAACTCGTGATCGGTGATAACTTAACGCGCGTTCCATCAATGACCACCCATTTCCCGCCAAGGAGTTCGAAGGCATTTTCGATAAGGAAGAAAAGGTAACCAATCAGATATATGCCACGTCGTCAAGCCACAAATGTGACGTCAAGGGTGCTGGTTTCGCACCGGACAAGACGAACAATAACAAATCAATATTTGGATGTCCAAAATGAGAAATAACAAATCAAATATATTGATGTTCAGAATGTGCAAGGGCATGGTAGTGACGCTTACCTACCATATGAGTTTACAAGTGTACCCCAGAAACACAACTGAAACCTATTATAGGACCCTGAAAAACAGAGCCACCATAAAACTAACTACATTGTAGCAAGTACCTGTTGCAGGACACTACTGGATCTGGTCTTGATACACCAATGCATAGAAGGTATACTTCAAGAGAAAATTATCATCTCGTCCTCCCTGCATATCTTCACATTAGAGCCTTGTTGTAGCTCTGCCCGCCGACTCGGCGTGGGCGGCTTGAAAGCTCCCAAGAGAGCACGCAACCGGGTGCCTGCTGTTCGCACATTGATTGGCTTCCCAAGCACAGCTGAATACCCTGCCATGGCATACCGCCTCTGCAGAAGACATGAGGTAAAACAACGGGTACAGGCATGAGACAAAGCACCCCAGAACAGCAGCCCGTGTTACATTCAAGCACATGCTAGGGGAATGAATGTGGTGCATGCAAGGAGAAAAGTGGGAGAAGGAGTTGGCTTACGATATCATCGGGCTCCACATTAGCTGAAATGGCCACAATAGGCGTCTCCAGCAGCCCATTGGCTGCTTCATACTCTCTCACACGCATGCACGCCTCACTGCCGTTCATTACTTTGAGCCTGCCACATAAAACCACATATACAGCAGCAGCAGTGCAGCAACAGACAGCACATGAAACAACGACTTTGCTTCTAGGCTGCTGCCTGTGCATGGGGCAGAGAGCAGGATGTGAAGGAGAGAGAGCAGGACGATGCAGCAAGTGCATGTGGAATGAGTGCTTTGGTGGGATGAGGAGCACATGTGCCTGCAGCAGCATGCAGAGACCTGATGGGAAGATGCAGAAAGGATGCAGCGCATGGAGAAGCCATGTGTATGGTGCATGCACGGCCTGTGACAATGCATGTGCATGCTGTGTGGTGCATGCGGCATGCTGCATGGTGCATGGTGCACGCTGCACGCAGCATGGTGCATGGAGCAGGAAGCGCACCTCTCATCGAGCAGCAGGGCATCGAAGCGCTCTCCGCACTTGATGACTCGCTCCACGGCGTCCGTGCCATCAGACCCCGCCACCACCTCAAACTGCGCCCTGCTCATGCCACCACGTGGATGCGATGGGATGGGATGAGACAGGGTGGGATGGGATGTGATGGGATGGGATGGGATGGGATGGGATGAGATGAGATGAGATGGGTGGGATGGGAGGGGACGAGGTGGGATGGGATGGGATGGGATGGGATGGGATGGGATGGGATGGGATGGGATGGGATGGGATGGGGTGGGATGAGATGAGATGCACAAGAGGAACCTTCATGATGTAGATTATGAGAAGAGGAGAGGGTTGAGCTTGGCAGGTGCGAGAAGAGAGTGGGCGTGGTGCTTGCCTTTCAAGAGTGCGCCTGACCACCCGTATGTTGACAGGCTCATCATCAATGACCAGCACCTGCTAGCATGCACATGCACACATGACACCATGCACATGCACAACGCATGACACCATGCACATGCACATGCACATGCACATGCAACAATGCGAAGTTGAGGATGCATTGAAGGACAGGAATCACTGCTGAATGCTAGAGAAGCAGAGCAGATGGGAGACGGCAGAGCACAACACTATCAAAACGCTACGCTGGTGGGTGGGTGGTTGGGGAATGCATGTGTACAGCTTCACCACACACACCAGCACCACACGCATCATACCCCCCCTTCTCCCCCACCCACACACACCACACATCCCCACCAATCAGCGCTCCCACCCACCTTATACTCCTTCTCACTCGCCTCGCCCGATCCACCAGCCTGCCTTGCCCCTGCCCCCTGAGCCCTCTGCGCCTTGCTCTCTGCCCCTTCCACTCTTGGCACCGGCAGGCTCTTTGCACTCGCCAGCGGCTCATGCACCCTCCCCCCACTGCTGCCCACGCCCCTGCTGCTCCCACCGCCAAGAATGCCGCCGCTGCCCCCACTGCTGCTGCTGCTGCCGCCGCTGCCGCCTAGGCTACTCAGGCTGCCACTGCTGCTCCTCACACACCATATGCTACCGTGACTCGGCCCAAAATCTGCCTGCCTGATGACGTCACCTCCCCTGCCCACTTCCACCGCACCAAGCACCTCCCTTGCCACTGCCCCACCCTCCACCTCTGCCCCTTGTGTTCCCATTGCTCCCAGCGCTGCTCCTGCTGCTCCTGCTGCTGCTGGTGGTGCTGCTGCATGCTGAGTGTCTCTCTGCGGCTGCACAGACGGGGGGGGAGTGGGCATGGAGAAAAGGTCCGATGCGCGCTTGCGTGGATGGGAGGTGACGGAGGAGGAGGACGGGAGGGACGCAGCGGGCTGCAGGCGAGGCATGTGCGAGAACCCAGGGCCAGGAGAGCCCGTGGGCCCTCGTGCTGCTCCTGTGCCGTTCCAAGAGCTCTCAGACCCATGCAGGAGCGAGAGGGAGGGCGAAGGGGAGGGGGAGCGGGAGGGCGAGGCGACGGAAGTGAGGAGCTGGGTGGAGGGGGAGCGAGAGAAGAGTGAGGCAGCATGGATGGCAGTGGGAGCGGAGGGTGGGGGGACTGGAGCAGAGGAAAGGGGATGGGAGGGTGACGAGGGGCTTATGTGCGTTGCACTGCTCCCAGCTGTTACCACCCCTGCTGCGACTGCGGCTCGTGCTGGTCCTTCTCCTGCCATTCTCACTCCCACTCCACGAGCATCCACTGCCCGTGCACTGCTTGCTGTGCCTGCTATTGCTGCCCCCGTCCCTGTTCCTGTCGCTGCGGCTGTTGCTGTTACTGCTGCTGGTACTGGAAAGGGTTCTTGCTGGGCGGGCGCGGGGAGAGCAGCAGGAGCAGTGGTTGCTTTGTGCAGGGACAGGTTCAAAGCGCCCATGAGCTTCGATGCTTCTCGGGAAAAGTATGGAGAGCTCCCTGCTGCTGTCCCCCCTGCCGTTGCTGCCCCCCCTGCTCCTGCTGTCCCTCCTGCCCCTGTCGTCCCCCCTGCTAACCCTCCTGCAGTCGTGGCAGCAGCAAGGGGTGATGCGGATAGCGCGCCGGGGTTCGGCTTCAGAGCACGCAAGAGAGCGTGAGACAGATGCCGAGGGGACGACTGGGAAGAGGAGGCGGACGAGGAGGAGGAGGAGGAGGTGGAAGAAGAGGAGGAAAAGGATGGGGGTGAGTGAGGCTGAGAGGACACTCTGAGTGTAGAAGCCTGTCCTTCCCCCACCATCCCCCCTTGCGTCAATGCCCCACGCCTGCTCCCGAACCCCATGGCTCCATTCATCAGAGGCTTGGCAGCAGGGGAGCGGCCCAAGGGGGAGGGACCGACAGGGGAAGGGCCGGGAGTGGAAGGGGAGGGAGGGCAGGCGAGCAGGGAGAGGGAAGGGGCGGAACGCACTCGGACCATGCTAGACCCAGGCACACGCACACCCTTTCCTCCGCCACCCTGCCCCACACTGTACCTACTGGGCGGCTGCCAGCTGTCAGGATCTGGTGGGGCATGCCACTGTTGCTGCCGGCTGGGCCCGGCTGTCGGCCGGCCTCCCTTTTCCCCTACCTGCTGCCCCTGCCCCTCCTCTGCTCCCACCCAGCCCTCCTCTGTGACACTCTCTAGCCCTCCTATCCCCAACTCCCTCCTCCCACTCCCACTCCCACTCCTCCCCTTCCTACGCACACACACCCCTTCCTCCTGCCTCTCCTTCCCCTTCCTCCCCTTGCTCCTCCCCCATCCCGGCCCCCCTTCATCCCTTCCTTCCTCCTCCTCCCCTCCCCGCCCCACATCCCGGCCCCCCTGCACACCACCCAGAGAAACCCCAAAGAGAGCAGCAGCAGCGGAGAGAGCTTGCGAGGTGGCAGCGGGGAGCATGAGGGCGGGCGTGATGGGGGCCGGGCAGGGCATGGCGCCCCACTGCTGCCGCACGGTAGTCCCCACTGTCAGCTCTACCAACACTGCCACAGCATCACTAGCCACCACCTCCCTCACCACATGGAAACTCCATTCCCCTTTCATGCACCTCCTCATCGCATCTATGATAGACGCCCCTTCCACTGCGCCGTCTGCGCCTGCTGCTTGCCGAGTGGATGCCTCTGCTGCTACCGATGCTGCTGCCACGGCCGTGGCTGCTGCAGTCACCATGCCTGCTGCTGCTGCCGCTGCTTGCACGATTGCAGCACTGCCTCCTGCCCCGGACCCTGCGCCTGCTGCACTTGGTGCTGACGAACCTGATGGCGATACTGCTGCTGCTGCTGCTCCTGGTGGCGTGGGAGAGGAAGGTATGTACGGGGAGAGAGGGAGGGTTGTGTGCGCGGGTTGTTGCACTGCTGACGGGACCACAAATGCTTGCACTTGCTGCTGCTGCTGCTGCTGCTGGTGCGAAGCAGCTGGGGCCACGCCTGTGAGGGCAGCAGATGATCGTGCATAGCCAGCAAAAGCTCCCTGCAGCCCTGCACTCGTTCCGTCACCCAGTCCCTCCACACTCCCATCCGCACATGCTGCCATGGGCCTGCTGGCAGGAGGCGGGGCAATCAGCGACGCGGCGGCATGGTGTGAGTGCGCTGCTGCTGCTGACGCACTGCCACGGACGGCGGCTGGTGCACCAGATAAAGGAGATGACAGCGACCTCTGCAGAATGCCACCAGCACCGCTGCTGCTGCTGCCACCGGCACCAGCAGCACCGTCGGCTGCAGCAGCAGGGGGGGCATCGGGCGGGGGGTAGCGGGGGGGGAAGGAGCGCCGGGAAGGATCGGTGAAGGAGCGAGTGGGGATGCCGCCATTGGACGAGGCCGCCATTCGCTCCCTCAGAGCCGGCCGCGCCAGGTGGAACACCGAGGACGGCAGCTGACTCAGCAGTGAGTCAGCGCGCATGGCTTCGGGCGAGGCGGCCATTTGGCGGGGAGATGGGGTGCCGGCTCGGGGCAGTGGCGGGTAGTGGCTGTGGTGCTGCTGACTGGTGTGGTCGAAGGTCCAAGGGTTGCTGGGATCGGATTGGGTGCCTGATGTGAGTGCATCAATGTTGAATCCCCCAGGCAAATCCCTTGCTGGACCCGCTTCACTGAAACTGCCACCACCGCCAGCAGTGGCAGCAGCAGCAGCAGAGGAAGAAGCAGGAGAGGAGCCATGCGGAGCAGTGCGATGGAAAGGCGTGGTGTGCGTTTCATCATACCCCTGCTCCACCACAACTGCCAATCCAGGAAGCCCCTGCTGCCAACGCTGCTGCTGTGGTGCTTGCTGTTCCTCTTGCTGCTGCTGCTGCTGCTGCCGTGGCTGTTGCTGCTGCTGCTCCTGTGACTGCTGCTGCTGCTGCTGCTGGCGGCCTGTTTCCAAACCACTGCTCCCACTGATTCGCGTACCTGTTGTGCCCGCTGCACCTGCCAAGCTGCTCCCTCCCGCACCCCCTCTCTGCACCACTCCCCTGCCTGGTGTGGGCGGGCGGCAGGGGGAGCGCGGGGCGGAGGGACAGGGAGGGCGGGGAGAAGGGGGGATGGTGGGAGCGGAAGAGTTGGGGGGTGCGGAGCAGGAGAGGGAGGGTAAAGAGGGCAGAGAGGGCGAGGAGGAGGAGGAATGGATGGTGGGGTGTGCAGGGGGGGCGGCAGCAGGAGAGGAGGTGGATGGGCTGCGCTTGAGAGGAGAGGTTGCCGCCGGGGGCGGGCGGAGTGAGGGGGATGATTTATGGAGGCGGGAGTTGAGCAGGAGTGTGTGCAGCATGTGCGCTGCGGGTCCCTCTGATGACGTTGCCTCTCCTGACTGGAACGACGGCTCACGAAACTCACCACCCCCCTTCCCCTCTTCCCCCCTTCCTCCTCCTCCTGCTCCCCCTCCTCCCTCTCCTTCTCCACACACATACTCTCCTTCCTTTCCTCCTCCTCCCCTTCCCCCTGTCACCACCGACGCCACTGCCCGTGCTGCTGTATCCATCTGGCCGCTGCTGTGCGTGGCTGCTGCTGCAGGCCCCCCACTAGTCAACTGGGTGCTTAACTCCCCACCCCTTGCCACTCCTCCCCTGTGCTCCAATGCTCTCTCAAAGCCCACCTCCTCCCTCCCCTCATCCTGCTGCTGCTGCTGCTGCTGCTGCTGCTGCTGCTGCTGCTGCTGCTGCTGCTGCTGCTGCTGCTGCTGCTGCCGCACCTTCCACCCGGACTCGCCCGTTCCCCTCCCCTCGCGGTTCCCTCCCCTGTGCTGCTCCGCATCAGGCCTACCCCCATCCCTCCCTGCTCCCTGCACTGCCATCCCCGCATCACCCCCACCCTGCTCCCCACTACCTCCCTCCGCCACTCCCCCTCTGCGCGCCCCCATCCCCCCTTGCTGCCGCACTGCTTCCCCCTCTGCCTGCCCCCGCGCCTGCCCTACCGCACTGCCCGCCCCCTCACCCACACCCGCGCCTGCGCCCAGAGTAGCAGAGCCAGGGGCTTGGGAGGGGGGAGGGGGGAGCGGAGGCAGAGCCAGGGGGCTGGTGGCGGAGGGGGAGGGCGGAGGGGATGAGGCGGAGGAGGACGGGGGGGAAGGGGGCGCGAGCAGGCCTCTTGGAGTGGTGGCAGCAGCAGCAGTGTGGGTGTGGGGGGGGAGCAGGTGCAGTTGCACCTCTAGGGAGAAAATAGAGCCCTTGCCCACCTCCGACGTGCACTTGATCTCCCCCCCCATCAGCGACGCTAGCTGCTGGCAGATTGACAGGCCTAGCCCTGTGCCACCATACCTGGTGCATTGGGGGAGAGAGGGGAGTGGGGAGCGGAGGGAAGTGGGAAGGAAGTTGAGGGGGGGGTGCGAGGGGAGTGGAGGGAGGGCAGATGCGTGCCTACACAAGCTGCATCGCTCGTAGAACAAGCTGCAATCCGCATGCATCCCCACACACAGCAGCAACGCCTCGCACACCCCCAACCAACAGATACCCCACCCCTACCCTTCCCTTGCCATGCACCCCATCCCCTTCCCTCCCACCCTTCCGTCCCTCCCACCCTCCCGTCCCTTCCAACACCCTCCCCTCCCGGGCTCCTTACTGGCTGGAGGCGGACTTGCGGCCCGTGGCGAACTGCTCAAAGAGCCGCTGTTTCAGACTCTCCGGGATGCCCTCGCCCGAGTCCGCCACTCGGAACACAAACCGCGCGCTCTCCTCCTCTCCCTCCGCGCCCTCGCCTCCCCCGCCCCCGCTGCTGCTCCCCGCCTTGCCCTTGCCGCTTGCGCCGGCTGCAGCCTTGGAGAGAGCGGTTAGGGAGGAGGAGGAGGAGGGCGAGGGGAGGTGGCTGGGGTGCATGGCGATTCCTATCTCCACCCATCCAGCATGCGTGAACTTGATGGCGTTCCATGCGAAGTTGGATAGGATCTGCGCAGGGGAGTGGTGGTGCGGGGGTTGGGGGGAGTGGGTTGGGAGACAAAGAGCCAGGGATGGAGACTGATGCGGCGACAGCATGTGGTATGCGTCTTGGAGGGGTGGAGTGGGACGGAGCAGTGGAAAGGGAGGCAGGCAGTAAACGCAGTGGAGAATAAAGGGTAGTGGTCAGAAGAGCCGAAGCCAACTCAGGTGGTGCAATGGTGCCTGAGTGCCGACCGAGTGCATGCATACCTGCTGCAGCCTGGGAGCGTCTCCCAGCGGGCGCACGTCATTACAGCGCGGGTCGATGTTCGCGTACAGCTGCAGGCCCTTCTTGGCTGCCGCCAGCCCCACCTGGCTCACCACGGCGTTCACTATCCTCGGCAGGTTCAACTCGTGCCTCTCCAGCTCTATCCTCCCCTCCTGTATCTGACTCATATCCAGCACGTCTTCGACGATCTTCCTCAGCTGGTAACCGCACGTCGCGGTGGTTTCCACCAGCTCCTGCTGCTCCTCCGACAGCCGCGTGTCCTCCATGAAGGTAATATTCCCGAGAATCCCGTTCAGCGGGTTGCGAATCTCGTGGCACAGGAACGCCAGGTGCCGGGATTTTGCATCCTCAGCCGCCTCGGCCGCATGCCGCACCACCATGGCTTTTTCCACAGCCTTGCGCATGGTCACGTCCTGCATGAAGCACAGCACGCGGGACCCCTTCCCCGCGCCTCCTCCCCCATCCGCGCCGTCCCCATCCTGGGGGTCATGGCATGCGCGCATGCTGATCACAGACTCGACCTGGCGGCCCTCGTGGTTGACGAAGCGGAAGTTGAGCGTGGGCGTGCGGTGGCCGGCGAGGGCGCGGTGGATGGCGAAGTCGAGGGAGAGCAGCGTGTCGCTGTCGGGCACCATGAGCACGCGCTCGTCCCCCACCAGGTCGCCCATTATGCGCTTCCCCACTGCCTGCTCCTTGCTTATGCCGCTCGTCTGATGGGAAGGGGGGGGGAGAGGGGTGATGAGGGATAGGTGCGTGGGGGCATGGGGGCGTGAGGGCGTTGGTGAGAGATGGGGTGTGTGGTGTGTGAGAAGGTGGGAGTGGTGAGAGGGGTGTGTTGGTGTGAGAGGGGTGTGTTGGTGTGAGAGGGGTGTGTTGGTGTGAGAGGGGTGTGTTGGTGTGAGAGGGGTGTGTTGGTGTGAGAGGGGTGTGTTGGTGTGAGAGGGGTGTGTTGGTGTGAGAGGGGTGTGTTGGTGTGAGAGGGGTGTGTTGGCGTGAGAGGGGTGTGTTGGTGTGAGAGGGGTGTGTTGGTGTGAGAGGGGTGTGTTGGTGTGAGAGGGGTGTGTTGGTGTGAGAGGGGTGTGTTGGTGTGAGAGGGGTGTGTTGGTGTGAGAGGGGTGTGTTGGTGTGAGAGGGGTGTGTTGGTGTGAGAGCGGATCGTGTGGTGATGATTGTGGGGGGAAGATGGGGGTTGATGGGGGGACGAAGAACATGCACTCCGTACAGCACCTGAAGCATTGCCTCAGTGGGCACGGCACGGCACGGCACGGCACGGCACGGCACGGCACGGCACGGCACGGCACGGCACGGCACGGCACGGCACGGCACGGCACGGCACGGCACGGCACGGCACGGCACGGCACGGCACGGCACGGCACGGCACGGCACGGCACGGCACGGCACGGCACGGCACGGCACGGCACGGCACGGCACGGCACGGCACGGCACGGCACGGCACGGCACGGCACGGCACGGCACGGCACGGCACGGCACGGCACGGCACGGCACGGCACGGCACGGCACGGCACGGCACGGCACGGCACGGTACGCACCTTAGCCATGGACGCATTCCACTCCACAATCCTTCCGTCCTTGTCAACAGCCCAGATGGGCATGCTGGCCTTGTCCAGTATCTGCTCATAGTCGCTGGGCACGGCGCGCGTCTCGTTCTCCGCCCACTGCTGCATGGTGCGCCGCTGCTCCGTCACATCCTGCCCGATCATCGTCGCCCCCACGATCTCATTCAGCCCGTCCCGCTGCGGGGACACCGTAGCCATCAGCACCATCACCTCCTCCTCTTCTTCTTCCTCCTCCTCGCCCTCCTCCTTCCCCTCTTTCCCCACCTCCTCCTCCTCGTCTTCGTCGTCCTCCTCCCCACCCCCGTCCCCCTCGCTGCCGTTCCCCTGCCCCTTCCCGCCCCGTGCGCTGGGCGTGCGTGCGGGTTTGCCCTTGGGCGGGCAGCGCAGCAGGATCTCCACGTGCTCCTGTGCCTGCCCCTTGCCCGCCATCACCTGCTCCAGCCGCGCCTGCAGCTGCTGCATGCTGCCCGCACACACCACCGACGACAGCAGCTGCCCCACCACCGACGCCTGGGGGGCCGGGGAGGGACGGGTGGGGGAGCGGAAGAGAGGCAGGGATGGGGGGAGGGGAGAATAGGAGTGTTTGATTGTGAGGAGAGGGGGGGGAGGGGACGGGGCGGGGGAAGGGAAGGAGAGGGGGAAGGGGGAGGAGGTTTGCATGAGGAGGGGGGCATGGTGATGGAGAAGAGGCAGGTGTTGCCTTGCGAGCCATCGCTGCAATCATCCCACCCACAATCCAACCACCCACCATTCAACCCTCCACCATTCAACCCTCCACCATTCAACCCTCCACCATTCAACCCTCCACCATCCAACCCTCCACCATCCAACCACCCACCATCCAACCACCCATCCAGCATCGTACAGCACACATATGGGCAGGAAGGCACAGAGGGGCGCACCTTGGGGCGGCGGGTGAGGTGCGCGAGGCGCTGGTTCCACTCGGTGATGCGGCCGTCGCGGGCCACAGCAAGGATGGGCGTGTGTGCGATGTCCATCATTCGCCCCAGGTCGCGAGCCACTATCGCCAGGTCCTGCATCGCCCTCAGCCTCTCCTCGTTCAACCGCACCTGTGGCAGCCATGGGGGATGGGAGGGGAGGGGAGGAGTGGGGAAGAGAACGGAGAAGGAGTGGGGGGAAGGGGGAGTGGGGTGGGTTGGGAAGGGAAGTACGGCAAGGGGAGGAAGTGGGGGCAAGAGGGGGCAAGTGGGGGAGCAGAGAAAGGTTAAGGAGGGGGAGAGGGGGGGGAATAGCCAGGGACAGGTTAAGCATGGGAATAGCTTAGGTGGTGTGAGGAGGCGCGGCGTAATGTTTAAAGAGGGGAGGGCGGCGCTGCTGCTGCCAGCACAGCACAGGCGGCAAGGTTGGAGGTGTGAACAAGGTGAGACACGACTGGACAAGCGTTTGAGTGCACATAAACTCAGAGCCTGAACGAAATCGTTCGTCCAGTGATCAGGGAGGGGCTTCCCAGGGGTGTGATGTGTGGCAGGGAAAGGCGCAAGTGAGAGGAAGGAGGGTGCTGTGTGAGAGTGGGCAGAGGGGTAGGGCAGGACAGCGGAAGGCGCAGCAGGCAGGCAACGCACGAGGATCATGGTCTTCATGGGCTCGCTGTTGCCCCTTAGCGCGTCGTACGCCATGCGCTGTAGCCCCTCCACTGCAACCACCTGCCATGCCATGCCCGGGGGGGGAGGGGGTGGCGGGGTGGGAGGAGGGGTGTGGAGTGGGGGAGGCGCGGTGAGGAGGGGAAGGAGGGGAAGAGGGGGAATGAGGTGGAAGGAAGGAAACAGGGCAGAGAGGAGGAGAAGCAGACGGGAGAGCAGCAAGGCCGGGTGAGGATGGGATAACACATGCACAACGGAGACATCCAGACGCACCTGCTAAGCCATCTCATCCCTCTCCCTCTCTCTCTCGCACGCACCCTTGCTCGCCCACCCATTCGCCTCAATCCTCCCATCCCGTCCCATGCCCACTCTTCCCACACTACTCGCCTGTCAACCAACCCCCCCATCCCAAACCACGCTTCTCATAACCGCCCATCCCACAGCGCTGGTCACCTCGGACTGGGTCCACCCAGCGGGCTGCATGGCCAGCAGCATGCCCTCATCCCTGCCAGCCTCGCCCCACGCCCCTGCGCTCTCGCTGCCCTCGCCGCCCCCCTTGCTCCTCTCGCCGCCCCCCTTGCCGCCCTTGCCCGTGCCGCACTGTGGCGCCCCTGCTGTGAGCGGCTCCGTCCACGCCCAGTCCAGATGGCGCTGCTGCCCTGCCACACACAGAGAGCGGCGCACGGGTGAGGGGGGCGCATGGTGGGAGGGGCATACGGGGGGAGGGGCACACGGGGGGAGGGGCACACGGGGGGAGGGGCACACGGAGAGAGGGGCACACGGAGAGAGGGGCGGTGAGAGGGTTGTATTAGTGCCTGCTGTGAGCGGCTCCAACACACCCAGTCCGGATGGCGCTGCTGGCCTGGCACACACAGCGAGGGAGGCGCATGCGGCAAGACAGGGGAGGTGAGAAGCGGAGACGGGCGGGGAGAAGGAGGGGAGGGTGAGAGGAGTCGTTGCATGAGGCGGGGAGATAGGAGGAGGGGAGGCGGAGTGGGATGGGCACATGAGAAGACATAAGAAACTGCAAGGCTGGCAGGTTGGGGGGGGCACATGATAAGCTGACTGCATGATAATGCGCACACATTCGCAGCGTGTGCATCAAAGGTGCATGTGGGTGCAATCGTGCAAGAGCCAGGCAGGGCAGGGCAGGGCAGGGCAGGGCAGGGCAGGGCAGGGCAGGGCAGGGCAGGGCAGGGCAGGGCAGGGCAGGGCGTGTGCACTGACGTTGGCGGAACCAGAGCAGCACGTCGGCATCGGCGATGGCAGCCGCGGCCACGGTGCAGTGCAGCGCCCACGCGGGGCCCCAGTCGCCTGGTCGCGCGGAGGAGGACACCAGCGGCGCAAACACAGGCTTGGTCACGCACAGACGGGATGAGCTCTGCATCCACGCCACCATGCCCAGCACCTGATGGGGGGTTGTGGGGTGTAGGGGGGTGAAAGCGAGGGGGGAAGGGCAGAGTGCAGGTGGGAGCAGGTGGGGGAAGGAGAGAAGGGGAAGAGTGAGTGGATGCAGACGCAGTTGAGCACGTGACTGTCAAAAGCACTACATGCGCAGTTCAACGGCTGTGCAGTAAGCATGCGGACAGAGAGGGAGGGGAGGTGGGGAGGACCATTCGAGGGGAGGTGGGGAGCAATGGCATGGCGTTTGAGATGTCGAGGCTAGGTGGGGCGAGATGGCATGGCATGGCATGGCATGGCGACGCACCTGGTCGTCTGTGGGGCATGTGCCAAAGGTGACCACCTGCGCCCTCTCCGTGTGCACGTATGCCACTCCGTCACATGGCACCTGCACTCATGCACAGCACAGAGCACATGCACACCCGTGCACACACACACACGCGCATGCACGCACGCACGCGCATGCACACATGCACACACGCACAATCACGCACCACATACACAGGGCCAAGGAGGCAGGGGAAAAGGCACGAAAGAAAGGGAAAGCATGCGATAAGTGCAGTGCAAGGCAGGCAGGAGCTATCAGCCCCGCCGCACACCACTCACTCCGGCTCTCTCGCTCCCTCCTTTTCTCGCTTTCCCCCCCTCCAGACCCTCCCTCTCTCCCCTTCTCTCCCTCTCCATTCCCTCCCTCCCCCTACTTTTCCCCCATCCCTCCTGCCCTCCCTCCCCTCCCTCCCATCTCCTTTCTCCCCCCTGCCACCCCCCTTCGCCCGGGCCGTGGCACGGCGGCCAGCACGCACGAGGTCCATGATGGAGGGGCTTTCGGTGACGAGGGACGGCGCCACCTGGTACGTCAGCCGGTCACAGATGCTCGTCTGCATCGCCTCCTGCCGCCGCCGCTCCGCGCGCTCCTCACTCTTCACCCGCGTTGCTAGGTGCGCCCGCAGGGCCTACAGAAAGGGGGGGTGGGAGAGAGACGGGTGCGGGAAGGGTGGAGACGAGGGTGGGTTGGGAGAAAATGGGGTGAAAAGGCAGCGGGCATGAGATGAATGTGGGGAGAGAGTTGGCGTTTTTTCACGGATGAGGGGGATTGCAGAGTGTATGTGTGGGCGTTTTCCATGGGGGAGGGAAGAACAGGTGTGAGGCGCAAGGGGTGTGTGTGCGCGTGGCGTGACGCGCGCAAGGGAGAAGAACAAGGGCGGTACAGCAGCCATTCCTAATGCCCACCATCACAGTCACCGTCACCATCATCACACCACAAATTCCTCCTCCTCTCACTCACCCTTCACCACCCCACCCTTATCACAACACAACAACCAACCCACAACGCAAAACGCAAATCCACGTCTCCCTCTCAGCCCACCTGCACAATGAAGGTGCAGGCGGCGCGGTGGGCGCAGGTGACGGTCCAGGGGCGGTTGTAGTGGTGGAAGATCACAAAGCCCCACAGCACGTGGCGCTCTCCCACGTGCAGCGCCAGTGGCATCAGCAGCACCGCGCACACGCCCATCGCGCGTAGCAGCTGCCTCTGCGCGCTCTCCACGCCTGTGGGGGCGGGGGTGGGGGGATGGGGGGAGAGACGGTAAGGAGATGGGGAGGGAAGGAGTGGTAGGTGGGATTGGTGGGGTGACGAAAGGATGCTGAGGAAAAGGGTCAGAGAAAACAGGGGAGGAGAGGGGTTCATGCAGGTGGTAAGCGGGACGGGGGGCGGGAGAGAACCGGGGGGGGTGAGTGGAGTTGGCTGATGAGGTAGAGTGAGGGGAGGGCGGGGTGTGTGTAAATTGTACCTGAGAGTGGGGAGAGGCTGAGATCGGGCGGGGTGGATAGGGAGGCCACGTGGCGAATGGGCACTTGCCCTGCTGACGTGTCATAGATGAAGCGCATGGGGATGTGCTGCTTGATCGCCTCGTCCGTCCAGATCTGATGGGCGAGACGAGGGGGTGGGGAGGGGCGACGAGGGGTGAAGAGGAGTAAGGAGAGCACACGGAAGAAAGAAGGTGCACACGGAATGTTAGAGGTTGGGGCGTGAAAGCGTTGGAGGTGATAATAGCATGGGAATCGCGTGAGGTAGCATGGGGGTACCAACGAAACGAGGAGTGCAAAAGGAAGATGGGGTAAATCTGACAGGCAAGAAATTGCATGAGGTAAGGCGCCAACGGTGCCACGGGGGGTCCGGGGGAGGAAGAGGAGCAGTGGGCATGGAGGGAGGGAGGACAGCGGACGTACCTTGGGAACGGGCGGCAGAGGAAAGTGCTTTCCGCGGAACGATGTGAGCTCGCTCACACACGACTCCGCTATGATCTGATGGTTCACGCGCACACGCAGGGGAACGCGCAGGCAGGGGAACGCGCAGGGGAGCGCGCAGGGGAGCGCGCAGGGAAGCACACACGGGAGCGCACACGGCAGCACGCATGCACATTAACGAAGAGCGTTTCACCACTCACGATTGCAAAGATGAAAAGTTAGTTGGGGTTGCTTTGCCTGCTGCCATGCCCCAGCACACAACCCCTCGCGTTGCACGCACTCACGGCACCTCGTGCCAAGCCGCCGCACTTGCAGCGCACCTAACGCGCGCGCACAATCGCGCTGCCACGCTCTGCAAACCTGCCTGCCTGCCGGCCTGGGTGCGTGCGTCGCGTTCACGTTCCGCGCCCATGGTGGGCGCATGGTGGTCGGCGCGCGGTGGTGAGTGGGTGCGCGCGTGCGCGCGTACCTTGCAGCAGGCTTCGTCCGTGATGTGCGCGATCATGACGCGGTCGTACCCCGTCAGCGTGCGCAGCTCCTGCGCTCACGCCATGCACACGGGACGGCACGACGAGGTGAGTTCGTGGTGCCGCATGGCATGGCATGGCATGGAATGGAATGAATGGCGCGACATAGCATGGCCGTGGACATGGTGTGGAACGAAGAGCACACGGTGCGGGAGATGGCCGGGTGCCGTGCAGAGGGAATGCAATTAAAATATTTTCAGCGGTCCCAAGGATAGGAATACTCGAAGCAAGCAGCGACTGCTACGTATCCTCGCCAGGCACCCGTCACCTGACCGCTTACATACATTAGGCCGCTATAACCCTGGGGGAAAGGCAGATGGCGCAAAGCGAAAAAGGCGTTCTCTTCTTTCTAATTGCGCTTTCTTCACTACTCTCTCTGTTCTGTTCTCTTCTCTCTCCGTTATCTCTCCTCGCGTCACCTGCGCGGCCGCGTCGCAGAAGGCGTGCACGTGCGGCGACACGCTGTTGATGCTCTGCATGCGGTCGATGGCGCGCCGAGCCAGCTGGTGGAACGGCAGCGACGGCGCCGCCGACGCCGTGCTCGGCCCTCCCGCCGCCGATAACGGAGGAGGCACGTCGACCTCCTGTAAGTCTGCGCGCGAGGAATGGAACGGGCGCAGGAGAGAGAGGGGGAGAGAGGTGGGGATGTGGGGGCGGTGTCCGGAGGAAAAGCTGGGCGGAAAACAAGACGGGAGGGTGTTCGGAATGGGCAGGACAGCGGGGGAGGCAATGCGCTGCGCAGCGACAGGACCCGCGGTGCTGCTCCCACAGGCACGTGTGTCTCCGACGGCTGGATTCCGCCTTGCTCTACTCGAAAGCCACGCCTCCAATTCCGCACTAAGCCAATCCCATTGCCGCCGCGTTACCCGCTAACTACCTATACCCGCCGCCGTCCCCGCCGTGTGCCGCACAACCTTCCCCAGCTTCGGGCAATTCCGCTACCCGCTATTAGCAAATCCGCAATGCGCTACTGGCTATTCCGCTATTCGCCACTGGCTACTCCGCTATCCCGCTAATAGCAATCCGCTTTCCCGCCACTGGCTTGAACAGGGCACCTTGCTCGTTGTCGTCTTCCACGCTCAGCACCACCCCCGCGCCCGTGCGGCACGCCGACACGCAGTACGACTGCCCCGGGCGCGGCCCGCTGATCTGGCACGCGCTCGCGCTGTGCGCCGTTGTGCGCCGAACCAACGCCTCCAGGTCCGACAGTGTCTGGGGGAGATCCGCGACGCGGAGGGAGCAGACGGACGGGAAGGGGAAGGGGAAGGGGGGGAAGGGGAGGGGAAGGGCACAGGTAGAACGAGGAGAGAACGACGGAGACTGAGACGGACGCGAGGGGAGAAAGCGATGCGGGATCAACGGAAAGTTGCGGTCAGAAGATGAATGTGAGCGTGGGATTGCGAACAATCGAAGGCGACCAGAGCACGGTTGATGACGCTTGAAGCTAAGCAGGAGGGGCGACAGAGCGGCGGGCGATGAAAGCGCAACGTCGGGGTGTGAGAGCGACAAGGGCAGGGGCAAAGGTGCGCGGGAACCTGAGAGGTGGTGAAGACATCGCTAAGGTGGCGCCCTATGACCGCGGACGCGCCCTCGTGCTCCGACACCACTCCGCCCGCCGCGCGCACGTCTGGAATAAAGAGCAGCACGTTCTCGCTCGCCGCCACCACCTGCCGCGCACGACAAGAGCTCGCGAGAGGAACTATGGGGAATACTAGAGCGAAGAGAAGTTCGGAATTGCGTAAATTTGATACGAGGGAGGTCAGTGGGATGGTCCTTGGTCCGTCCTAGTTACTGCAGGATAGATAAGCAGCTAATAACCAGCTAGAGTAGCTAGAAAGGAGAATTTAGGCAAATTGTCTAGCGACACTACTACATGCTGAGTGGACTCGCAAGCCGTACGTCTAAGGAGCGAAAGAAGCTAAGAATGCGCACCTTGCGCGACTTCTCGTCTAGCACGAGCACGGCGCCGTGCGGCTGCGCGGTGACCTCTGCTACCACGGTCTCCTCCGACGCTGCCTCGTTCGCGTCTCCGGCCTTCCGCATCGCAGCCATCGCATTCCCTCCTTAAAACACGCGGACTTCGCTAGCTTAAAGATCAGTCCGCGTGCACAGCGCGCAGCGACGCAGCTGTCTGACGGCCTGCTGGCATACGCCCCAGGTCAAGAATACACGCGTCGCATTTGCGCATCGCTGGAAGCGGACGACTGCCGTAGACTGGAAGGTACAGACAAGCGCTCTAAGGTCCAAGGCGACACACAATGCGCAGAAAGAGAACCCTGACGTGCTACGTCGATGGATGATATGATTTTCCCTGACAGGAGTCTGGGTTGGAACTAAGGGTAAACCTTTCCACCGAACCGAAATAAGGTACGACCCCGAAGTTTACCGGGTTTACTCCCCCGCCTCCACTCCTCCCGCGGCTTCGCAACGTAGACTCGTAGAGGCTTTCAGGCAGTCATGTGCGTGTTTATGGAGCTCCCCCGGCCCGAGCAAGGCTCACAGTACAGTACTAGCGTGGTGGATGGACATGGGAACTTCCATGACGTGAAGGTTTTCTTTTTAAGCGAGTGTAAATATTTGCGGTGTGGCGACAGATATTTCCCCAGTACTGAGTTTAGAACCTGGGGCGTGGGCAGGCTCCCTGATCGTAAACACAAACCACAAACAGCCGAGGCATTTTGTGACTTGCGTTCACAACTCTTGTTTTGCACCTGCTGTCATCGAATGGGCCAGCGTGTTGTCCGCTAGAAACACATTGATCACGAGGGTGGCTCGGGCAAATGCGTCTGCAAAAGGGCAACCCTTATGCGTCTACGAGACCTGGCGGGGGAGACCTCAAGGATATCCGAAAAACGAATCATTTGACCTGATCCGACGTAATGGACGGATAAACAACAGAGCTCGACCAGAACTGTGACAAGCACGAAGCAGGAAACCCATCTTGTGGTATCCAAGGAGCCCTAGAATGTAGGCCCCAGATTCTCCCTGAATGGCAATCCGAGGTCTGTCGGGCTGAGAAACTGCTCTTCTCATCTTGGTGGCGGCATTGGCTTGTTGATTTCTCGTGCGATACACATCTCGGCAAATAGGCCTTCTCCATCACATGTGCCACGTCATTTGATACGTCAGGATTATAGAAGATAGATCACCCAAAATCGACTCTCATGCCAAGTGGGGGGAAATCGACACAAAGAACCGTGAAAATAACAAAACGACAAAACCGGTAGCAGTTCTGCTGTCCCTTTAAACGGGCAGGGAACAAACACAACTACGGTTACGAACGAACGAGAGAGGGAGAGAGGAGAAAAAAACCATGACCTTCCCTTCCATACTCTCTGACATTTGATGTCTGTATAACCAGAGCTTTTAGACACTAAGCGCAACTTCTCAATAGTTGTTATAAGACATAGAGTATGAATAAATGTACAAGCGAAAACGTGTTTTTCCCTTTCCTCACCTTATCCATTCAGTTCACCAAACCTTGCGAGGGGTTGTTCTGCTGTACATGATGCTTGTGGCTCAAAATTCTTGGAAAGCCGAAACGTAACCACGCGTAAATCATTGCAGCAGCGTAATATCTTCGGAACCCTTGGTTCTCGATGCCCAACAATCAATGTCTCGTGCGGTCATTGTTGCAGTAGTAGGCACCTGCTGCTCACTCGCACCCCAGATTCCAACATTTTGGTCCTTCAATCCGAATATCCACTGTAGGCACCTCCATTGAGTCACGAAAAAAACAAATTGAGTGACTCAAGATACCTAAATGAGATGTGTGGTCCTAATGCTGTGCTTTTCCAGCACACAGTAATGTTTTCAGATTTGTCTAAATATGCTGCATTCTTTCTCTTAATGTATGTGTAATAATTTTTTCTTTTCTCTTGTTGTGGATAGCAGGTGAGTGATTGAATTTAGCAATTGCAATTGCTGCCATAAATCCATAGTTTCACCTATTATGGAAAACAAGCACTACAACAACCCGTGTTGTTACCGGTATATCATCACTTGACATGTAAAGTTACAACTGGTGGTATCTGGCTGGTCTATGCAGCATGGATGCAGTTAGGCGGTCTAACACAACGGCGGTCCATTTGCGGTCCATTAACAAGAATGATGGAGCAGTGCTCATGCACACTGTGCACTAACGCTGTGTGACTTGCAATGCTTTAAAAAAAGACAGTCCCTGCACTGCATATTTACCTTGATATTTTGTTTCTGCCTGTGTGGTGGACACTCCGGTGCATGTACAGCTGGCTGGCAATTAACATGATATTTCTTTCCTCATATAGTACGAGGCGCAGCAGCACGAGGCGCTACATGCGCGCCTCCTCCACGTGTTGTAGCGTCTGTAGGCAACTCAATGCACCTCCACGTGCTGCTGCTACGTGCTATAGCACCGCCGCCACCTCCACGTGCCGTAGGGTCTGTAGGGTCTGTATGCAACTAACTCAATGCACTGCCGTCCCGCACCCTCACGTCACTCGCGTACCTGTGCCCAGGGGGAAGGGGGCAAGAGAGGAGCAGGTTGAAAAGAAAAGGGAATGGAAGGGATTACAACATTAGAACGTTGATGGAACGGTGGCGTTGAATTCACCTGATGATAACTAGCCAGTCCAAGACGCCCTCCAGCTTCTCCTCTATGCTCTCCCTGCTCTCCTGGCATCCATGCCATGCCACCCATGCCGTGCACCCCACACCCACATACCATCCATGCCACCCACATACCATGCATGCCACCCACATGCCATCCATGTCACCCACATACCATCCATGCCACCCACATACCATCCATGCCACCCACATACCATCCACGCCACCCACATACCATCCACGCCACCCACATACTATCCATGCCACCCACATATCATCCATGCCACCCACATACCATCCATGCCACCCACATACCATCCATACATGCCATCCAAGTCATGCCATCCCACCACATCATGCCACAACAACACAGCCCAGAGGCAATCGTGTGCCATGCTATGAATACGAAGAGGCGACTCCACGCCCACAGGAGGCCCCTATGGAACACAGCAGGTCTAGCATTCACGCTCCAGGTGCAGGGTCAGCATGCCATCACATGCCATGTCACGGCACACGCTATACACGATAAAAGAAGAAATCTTCTCAGCTGCACACCATGCAGATGTGCTGTGACTGCCCACCATGCAGATGTGCTGTGACTGCCCACCATGCAGATGTGCTGTGACTGCCCACCATGCAGATGTGCTGTGACTGCAGCGGCGAGTGTGGCAGCAGCGAGTACAGGTAGCCCCTCCCTCCGGCTCTCCGCCCCCTGCATCACATCACCCACATCACATCACATCACCCCCATCACCCCCATCACCCCCATCACCCCCATCGCCCCCATCACCCCCATCACCCCTATCACCCCCATCACATCACATCACCCCCACATCACATCACCCCCAGCAAGTAGGACCGTCAGCAAGTAGGTCTGAGGTGCACCGTGGGGAATGGCCTCAGGCAGCAGCAGCAGCACCTCGCGCCTCTGCTCCGTCCTCATAACTGGGGTTGTGTGGTAGTGGAGTGGGAAGGGGGGGGGGGAGGAGAGAGGGAGTGTGTCTTGTCTTTCACCCAAGGGATTACATTACAGTAAGACATGGTACAAACCAATGAAGTGGCCTCCAACCAACCCAGGCCACATGCCCACAGCCCTCTCTGAAGCCAGTAGACGCAACCTCAGCAACACAACACACTACCACATGACCATGCGATAGGCTGACACACTTGCTGAGTGGACGATGTGTATATCTTGCCAAATGGTGAAGCAGCTTGTGCTGAGATGGGGATGGGTGCAGGAGGATGGGATGGATGAGTGTCAAGGGAAGGAGGGTGAACACAGAGAGACTGGGATGAGATGAGATGAGCACAAGGCAAAGGAGGCATGGGTGCAGGGGGATGGGATGAGCACAAAGGGAAGGAGGGATGAGCGCAGGGGAGAGGGGTGAGCTGAGCACAAGGCAAAGGAGGGATGAGCGCAGGGGGAAGGGACGAGAGAATGGAAAAGGGATGAGAGAATGGAAAAGGGATGAGAGAATGGGGAAGGGATGAGAGAATGGGGAAGGATGAGGGCATGGGGGAAGGGTGAGGGGAAGGGGTGGGTATGAGCAGGGGGAAAGGTTGAGTACAGGGGAATGAGGGAGTGCAGAGGGAATGAGGGATGAACACAAGGGGATAGGGGATGAGCGCAGGGGGGAGGAGAAGGGAGCACAGGGGGGACTGATGGGAGCAAGGGGAATGCGCGACACGTGCAGGGGGGTGCGCGGCAAGGAGGGACGAACGACGGATGAATAAGAGGCGAGCGCAGGGCGGAAAAAGGATTAGAGCAGGGGAAAAAAGGATCAGCGCAGGCGGAACGAGAGGTGAGCGCAGGGAGGAGAAGGGATCAGTGCAGGGGGGATGAGCGGTGAGCGCAGGGGGAAAAATGGATCAGCGCACGGGAGGGATGCGCGCAAGGGAGGGATGAGCGCAGGGGGGACGGCATGCGAGCGAAATTTTGAATGGGGTGAGGAGCGAGGGACGGGGAGATGAGGGATGAGAGATGACGAATGAGGAGGCAAGAATGCTTACTACCAATCGCGTAAGGAGGGAGTGACGGCGAAGAGAGGGGGAAGGGGGATGGGAGCGGTGGGAAGTGAAAGGCTCGTTACCTTCCCAAGCTCTCGCCATCAGAGCACGTCACTGGAGCCATCAGAGCGCCGCGCTCAGATACTCGTTACTAACGCGCGGCGCGTCAGCCGCAGTGCGGATCACATGAACATAGCGTTCCTAGGGATAGCTGTAAAACGGCGAGATCGTGAGATTCATGGTTTAGGGTTTAGGGTTTAGGGTTCCGGGTTCCTAGGGTTCCTAAACCCTAAACCCTAGCGTTCCTAGGGATAGCTGTAAATCGGGCTTAGCGCGGAAGTGCGAAATTTCGTGACCGCTCGAGAATGCGCTCAACGAGTGAGCCCGCCGTCAGTAAGTTATATTTTTCGCAACGTAAGTTGCAATCGCTTCGCAACGTAAGTTATAATCCCTTCGCAACGTAAGTTATAATCCCTTCGCGACGTAATGAGTATACAAAAATCGACGGATAATTCTTACTGCCACCAGTCGTACCACTAAAACGCGGTGAAAGATCCTCCTGGAGAGGCGAGGCGTGCGTTTTCACGGCGACTATGATCTTAGCTAGTCATAGTCCTAGTCACGGCGACCATAGTCCGGCTAGCAGAAGTTTTTCCTCGTTCTTTCCATCGAAGTGTGGAGAACCAGATGTAAATTAGTACAGAAGTTGAGCTGGAAACAGAAAAGAAAGAGTAATTTCTCCGACGGAGCGATAATCGCCGTTCCTAGTGCTCGTCGACAAGTTCAATAGTGCTTTCTGTTTGTTTGATCGTACTTGAGAGTCTAAAGTACTTCATCCGCTGAAGGATTTGTATTCCGACACAGGTCAAGATGAGAAGAAATCATATAAAGCATTTCACATATCAAGAAGTGAACTCCACTAGAGACTACAACAAGCTTCAGATTCTAGTACTAAGGCCGATCTTCTGCTGCTGCTCCACTTCTTCATAGTCTTGAGTCTTGAGAGAGAGTCGAGTCTTGAGTCTCGAGGCTTGAGTCTTGACCCCTCTTGGCCGCTAGAGGCAAAGCCTCTAGCGTTTCACCTGTGCACCGCGTTGAGGTGGGGGTTTATCGCACGGGACACCTACGGGGGGAGGGAGGGATGGGGAGCGGGAGGAAGGAAGGGAAGAAAAGAATGAAAACTTATTGGGGGGTGAATTATGAATTGCACTGCCACGGGCAGAAAACCGCCTCGGATGTCCGGCTGTCAGATGTCAGGTGGGAATCCTCGAGTCGCGCTGATGTCAGACAATCTGCAGCATACCTGGCACGGCACACCTTACCAAGCTAATATCGCCGCGGCACATCGTACAGTACCGCGGCTAATCGAATCGTACCACGCCCCATCGATCTAAACCACCAAACCGCGGCATACCGTGCCGGGCTATTCGAGCCGATCAGTCTGTTCCGTGGTTGGTTCTACGCGACTGTATCGTGTCCGTCTCTAATGAGTCTAGTCTATAGTCGGAGACGAGTCGGAGCAGATCCCCATGCTGGCTGGTTGTCTCTCCACCTGACACGGGACGCTGGACTGGAAGCAGAGAGGAGAGGAAATTCGTGAAGTGATGGCGTCCGCTCCCCGCCAGCGCCGTTGCTCCTCCCGCGTCGTCCCCGGCGCCCGCTCCTGCGCGAGAACACAACAATATATTAGAATCCAGAAAATAAAATTCAAGGAAAAACTGGAACTGAAACTTACAAAGTGAGAGGAAGTCCCCTGTGGTAGCTCGAACTCCCGCTTCCACCGTTGACTCCCGGTCCCGCCGCTCCTGCACTAAAAGAAAGAGCACACAACAAAGTAGTTAGTATACGGAAAAAGAAATAAACGGAAACTGAAACTGAAACTTACAAAGTGAGAGGAAGTCCCCCGTGGTAGCTTGAACTCTCGCTTCCACTGTTGACTCCCGCTCTCGCCGCTCCTCCGCTATCCGCCCGGGAAACGCGCCTTCCGTCAGTGAAACGCGCCATCCGCCCGGGAAAATGCGCCATCCGCCCGTAAAACGCGACTTCCGCTCGCGAAACGCGCCATCCGTCCGGGAGACGCGCCTTCTGACCGCGAAACGCACCGTCCGCCCTCGAGAAGCGTCGCCGTGCGTCTGTGAGGCCCTCTGCAGGAAGAAACCAACCACGTTAGAAACTAAACGAAAGGAACCGAAACCTTCAAGGCGGCGGGAAAGGCGGCAAGCAAAAGTTGGTTGAGTTACCCCAACCGCAGCGAGGCGCAGCTTGTAGCGAACCGAAGCGTCGCCAAACGCCTCCGATGCGCCGTGCGACGTTAGACATGCCGAAGAAGCATCACCCGTCGCCACATCGTCACGTCATGCGTCCGCCATCCCCGCCCGCCATCCGTGAGTCGCGCCCATGCGTCGCCGCGCGTCGCTGGCGAACGGTCAGCTTCTGCAGAAAAAAGAGAAAGGTTTCGTCAGATTTCGTCAAGAATTCGTATATGTCAAAGAGAAAGATACGAAGCGAAGCGAACTGCTAAAAAAAGGAATCACCAAAGTGCGAGGAGCTGCTGAAGGTCACGTTACCTCTATTTCGCTGCTGCTGCGTCGGCACCATCACCGATCGTCGCTGCTGCTGCGTCGGCGCCTTCATCGATCGTCGCTGCTGCGTCGGCGCCTTCACCAATCGTCGTTTGAAAGCTTCGGTCGCCAAAATGTCTGCATCAGGAAACGGCATCAAGTTAGTACTACTAGAAAAAAAAAAAAAAAAAAAAAAAAATCAATTGGATAATCGTAACGGCGAAACGGCCAAAGAAAATCGAGTGGAACAAAGACTGTGCTTACCAGTGACGAGGGGCAGCGATGACAGAGGCCGCCAGCGGGACTTGACGTCAGGAGCAACGGCGAAGGCGACGTTGATTATGAGCAGCGGGACTTGGCGTCAGGAGCAACGGCGACGGCGACGGCGATTATGAGCAGCGGGACTTGGCGTCAGGAGCAACGGCGACGGCGACGTTGATTATGAGCAGCGGGACTTGGCGTCAGGAGCAACGGCGACGGCGACGGCGATTATGAGCAGCGGGACTTGGCGTCAGGAGCAACGGCGACGGCGTCGGTGACATATTAGTACTTGTCGGAACTTTCGTGTCTCGGCCATCTTCCTTCGCCAAGACGGTCGCCATGATGTTCGCCAAGAAGGTCGCCGAGGTCTGAAAAATGAAGAAGGCAAGATATTAGTACTTGTAAAAAGAAACCGAAGTTACGTGAAAAAAAACTTTGAAGTGATGTACCATTGGAGACAAGTTGGTTATTGGCGACGGTCGGCGAGGCGACCTTGAATGCATCCGTAGCTGCGCCAGGGCTTGAAACATTCCGTAGCGCCTCTAGCCATCTTGTGAGCTTGAGACGGTCGCCGATGAGGTCGCCAAGGTCTGAAAAGGAAAAAGGCAACACATTAGTACAATCAACAAAAATGAAAACTAAGACAAGAAGAAGTTGATTCAAAGTCCAAGTCGGTTTACGTACCTCAGCCGAGTTCAGAAGTCCGCCATTGGCGACGTTTGCCGAACAGTTGGTGACGGGCTTGAAACCCGTTGGAGGCGTTCTTCCGGTTATCATAAGTGCTTGAGTACTTCCTTCATGAAGACGACAGCGACGGTGGAAGCTCCTATCCGTTTCCGGCATGGATTAGGTGGCTTAGGTCTGAAAAGAAGAGAAAGGATTAGTAAAAAGAACCGAAGAAAAGACCAGCGACAATGATCGCCAATCGGCATGACTTACTTCAACAAGAAGCGCCTTTCGCGACGACGGTGAGTGATCGCCAATCGGCATCCTTGACTTCAGGTTGGGCTTGAGAAGCTTGAGAGCAATCGGCTTCAGGTTGTCCACACGACCGTCTTCGTTCAGGTGGCCCGTCGTTGTGTTGGTGAAGACTGTAATCGCCGCAACGACGGGAGAGGCCGCACCAGCAGCATTTTGAATCAGCAAGGGAGGCGCCGTGCTTCACTTGCTCTCGAAGTCCGTTCCGTGGCGAGTTCGGAGCGTAGACCTCGCTGCGAAAAATTCGCCGTTTATCTTCGTCGCGTGAAGATTGTTCAATGAAGACCTTGCAGATATGGTCGCGCCACGTACATATGGCGGTCCAGATTTCGCGGTGAAATGATTGCCGCGGAAATTTCGGTACAGTACACGGTTTAGTCAAGGCACTTGGCAGCTCACTCCTCACGACATCTACCCACCCACCCCACACCCGACTCTCTAACTCAACGCCGCCTCATGCCTTGACTTCCCCGTGTACCATCCGTGTGAGCTCATTGGAGTGGAGCTTTGAGAAGGAAGAAAAGAACGCAAAAACGCAACATCGCTGAATTATATGGAGCGAATGAGATGCTCGAGGGAGATGCAAGGAAATAGAATTCTACAGCATCTACATGGGTGCAGTGCGGTAAACGGGGCGCGACACCATGCCGTGCTGCCGCCGTGTGGGAGGGAATTCGTGAATCCTGACACCAGGCTATGTGCGCGGTGCGAAAAAGTACAGTGTGATGTGAATGGATGGATGGTGGTGGTGCAGTTGACCGCAACGGTGGGAAGGTGTGGTGAATGGGGTGGCTTGTGTGATGAACTAATGAAATGCAGCACCGAGATGCAGTGGCCAATTGGTCGAGCGGCGCGTGAAGAACAGTTTGAGGTGGCTGAAATTTTGCCCCCGCCCTGTTCATTCTGTTCAGCCAGTAGTACAGCACATTCATTCTTCACATTCAGGTTATACAAATCAGATTGAATTGTCCGTACGCAAACGCGTTTGCCAAAGGCGAGTATTGGTGGTTTGGGGGGGAGGTTTGTTTTGTTGAGCATGCTGGTGTGCAACAGCAAGGACAGGCTCGAGCTTTCTAGGAGGTGGTTGACGTGGCGCTGTTTTTAGTTGGGCCGCAAGTTTTTTTAGCTGATCCGCGTGGGTTTTGCGTGAGGTGCGGGACGGCTTTGGTTTGGTTCAGGCAAAGTCAGCTGGCCCACTCTCATCCTCCTAAACCTGTTCGGGCAGCTGGAATATGAATGGATGGATGAGAAGAATTTTACGCGAACCAATGGAAGGAAGGAGTTTTTGACACCCTGGCACAACCACCGGACCTGGTACCGGACCGGGTACTCCGAACCTGCCACCACTACTTCACCTGCCATTTCCCAGATGTATGTGACTTCCATTAGCTCACTCACACTAACTTGCATTTAGTAGTAGTTTCGCCACACATTTCGTTAGTTTCGATAGTTATTTTGTGTGAAGAGAGATCTCTGGGTAGTCGGTCTAAGTACAGCTTTTAATGGCATGCCAGCAGTATCAGATCTGAATAAATATCGTAGTCTCGGTAAGACAGTCTAAGTTGCGCGCCCCAGGTCTGACTTCTATCCACATGTAGTAGCGCACGGAAAATAGTAACATTCGTAGCGGAAGAACTAGTAGCGTCGATTTCTGACGCTGCATTAGCGACTCGCGTTTCGTCGATTAGACAGCGCGTTTCGTCAACTTCACAGCGTCGACGGTATTCTGGACGCAAGACGCGGAAAAGGAGGTGAGTGGAGGTGACGGTAATTTCCACTTCCCCCTCCCCTTTACGCCTTCCCCCTCGTGACTTCAGAGCGTCGACTATATTCTGGACGCGAGACGCGGAAAAGGAGGACGGGAGGTGAGTGGAGGTGAGAGGAGGTGAGCGGAGGGCAGAATAGGGGGAAATGGACGTAGTGGACTGGAGAAAGGGAAAAGCGCCCATTTCCTTACCTTTCTGCTTTTCCCCTACCCTTTCCGCTTTTTCCCTCCCCTTTCCGATTTTTCCCTCCCCTTTCCGCTTCCCACCCACACACCCCCCCCCTTTCCCGCTTTTCTCCTCCCCTTTCCGCCTTTTCTCTCCCTTTTTCGCTTTTCCCTTCCCCTTCCCACCTTTCCCTCCCCTTTCCGCCTTTTCCTTCCCCCTTCCGCTCCCCCCTCATCTGCCAGGATCTGCCAGGACTTGAGTGCGCATCGACGGTCCCAGCCTGGACGCAAGACGGGGAAAAGGGAGGACGGGAGCGGAGGGGAGGTGAGCGGAGGGGAGAAGAAAGACGAGAGTGGGCGGAGCGGAGGCGAGAAAGAGGGGAAATGGACGGAGAGGACTGACGACAGGAAAAAGCACTCATCTTTCCCTCCCCCCCCCCTCCTCCCCACCCCCGTTCCCCCCCCTTCCTCCTTTCCGCCGCCCCCCTTTCTGCCCTCCCCTTTCCACTCCCCCCCTCATCTTGCTGGTGTAAGGTGAGTGGAAGGGACTATTTCTGAGGTGAGTGATTGGGTATTGGACAGGTGAAAGCCTATTTAACATGTTCACTAATGTATTCGCACAATCTCCAATGTGGCATGACATGGCATGAAACGGCATGGTGGTGCATGGCATTGTGTGGCATGCCATGGTGTGGCACGCAATCAGCAGGCTTTCAACAGGTTGAGAGAGGAGGAAAGAGGAGGGGTGAAGGGGTGTGGCTCTGCATGCACCGCGTCGCATCTCATCACCTTTGAATCTAATTTGTAGTTACTCGTTCATTTGCCATTCTGTCAGTAGTGGTCTCTTCCAGATACCGTACGATGCTCTCAGCATTGGTTTCTTCTACCGTACTTACTCTCTGCAGTGGTCTCTCTGAGTACCGGCAGTACCTTACTAGGAACACGCCTGAGCTTCCTATGTTATTGGATTATGCTCCCTATGTTATCGTTAGAACAAAAGCATGCATGGGCGGAAATGCTCAGTTGGGTGAGTGGACCACAATGAAATAACTCTCAAGAGGATGTACACTACACTACCCAGGAAAGCTCTGTATCACTATCTCACCATCTCATACTGTACTATCTCAAAGAATACATGGCTTCATCAGCCATCAGGACAGGCTCCCCTGTGCCTGCTCACTGGCAGCACCGGGCCAGTGGCACGCGCCGTACTGCTGCTGCGGCTTGGTGGGGCGGCGGCGTGGGGCAGGGGGCAGCACGCCCATGGCCTCGGCGACGGTGGTGACGCGGCACTGCATGCCCGGGCGCACCACATCGCCGTACACCGCCATCTCCACCAGATCCAGGTCCCTCTCTGCCCGTGGAGGGGAGGGGAAGGCGAGGGGTGGGGTGGGGTGGGGTGGGGTGGGATGGGGTGGCATGAGGAGTGGAGAGGGGGAAATGAAGAGGTGGGTGGGAAGAATGGGGGACTTGAGGGGTGAGGGTGAAGTATCTGGACGTGAAAAGGGGTTGATGTGTGGTGGTGCAAAGAACGGAGGAGCATGGAGCGAGGAGGAAGCGCTACCATTGAGAGCGAGGTGACAGGAGATAAGAAAATACGAGCTTTGAGTCAACTCACAGACCACGTCGAAGCAGGAAACACCATGGGCAAGGAGCAGGGAGCAGGGAGCAGGGAACGAGCAAGGCGCAAGGAGGTAGGAGCAAGGGGTAAGCGTTACGCAAGGGTTACCAGTGAGGGTGAGGTGGCAGGAGGCATGGGAGTACTCCTGTGGTGAGAGCTGGTCCTTGTCTGACTTGAACCGGTTCACCCGCGTCTGCAGCACCTGACAGTTCTCCACCGATGTGGCCCCGCCTGCTCCCGTGCAGTGGCGTCAGGGGGAGGGCAGGGACGGAACAGTGGTGCAAGGATGATGCACAGGAGGAGGTGCAGGCATGTGGATGGTGGGTAATCAGTGCATTCAGAGCATAGGCTAGCTGGGAACTTTGAGGGTGCTAGAAGCAAGCACGCAATGACCCGCACAAGCACATGCGGAACAGTCACCGCGTCACATGGTTACCAGTCCGCACTACTGCTGCTGCTGCGCACTTATGACCCTGCACCACTCTCGCCCTCCTCCACCCCTCTCTCACCCCGACCTGCACGTGCGTCTCACCCTTGGAGTAAGGCACGATGTGGTCGAACTCGTAGCACAGGCACCCCATGCACGCGTTGAACCGCCGCCCCACCGTGTTGCCCGCCGCGTCCATGCGCCACCTGCCAGCCCCGAACAATGCGCGCCGCACGTGGTGGGGAGAGAGGAGGTGACTTTTGGGGCGAACTCTAAGGTCACCTCGCCATCCGGGCCCGTGCCCGTTGCACGTGGCGGGGAGAGATCTTGCGAGGCCAGGCGAGAGGGGAAGGGCGAGAAGAAGAGAACAAAAGAAGAGACGAGGCAGGAAGAGAGGGGATGTGAGAGCAGGTGGTATGTGCGGTGGGAGTGCGCGAGGGCAGCGGCAGCGGCACTGGCACACCTGTCCGGGTGTCGCCCAGGCACCACGTCCGCCTTCTCCCAGCACGCCTTGCGCATCGCATGGTCGAAGAATCGCAGCCGTCGCCCGTCGCACTGCGACCCCTGCGCGTCGCCCGCGCCGTCCGGTCTGCTCGACGCGCCCGCGCCAGTGGACTCCGCGTCAGTCCACCCGCCGGCAGGCACCGCGTCCTCCATTCCGAGCCCTCGCCGCGCCCTTCACTCCACGTGACGGGCCGCCGCTTTATGCTACTGCCGTGCTGCGAGCGGTGTGCGGCGTGGTGCGTGCTTGGCGGTGGCCGCCACTCGCGCTCGCTCGCTTCAGCTACAGCAGCGCGAGTCGCGGGAGCGTGGATCGCGGGGCGGGGATTGGCGTGGGTGGTTGTGGGGGGATGAGAGTAGGTGAGGGGATATGATGTAGCGGGGAGAAGTAGGGCTGACTTTGCGTTGGTTTGGGTCCGTTTTGGCTGCAACGCTACACTTGTTCGCACAATTTTCACGATGATGATCCCAAACCCAATATCTCGGACTTCACAACACAGATTTGCGCACCACGTCAATTGAAAACGACCATTTCCCAGCGCTTCTTCTACCCCATTCCCGCAGCACCGAAGATGCCAGATGCGGTGTGCCCGTCAGCCGCGTGAACATCGAGGCAGCTCAGCTCCGTAGTTGTTAGCCTCTCGCGAGCGAGCACGAGGAGTCGTTTTTCAAAGGCCTTTGAAAGAGTTCTCGTGAACGTCGAGGCAGCTCCACGTCGTGAAATATAGCGAGCCATAGGAAAGAAGGCGTGTGTGTAGTTAACGCGTGAGACTTTCGATTAGAAGCGAGGTGACTCACGAGTCGACTCAGAAGGCGCGTGTGAGGCGAATCGTTGACAGTTCTGATCCGAAGCGGCGAGCGGGGATGAAGGTGTACGCGCACTGGGACGGCGATCCGCAGTTCACGCTCATCGCCGTAGTCGCGGATCGCGCGGCCGCGACGAGCGCAGGCGGTACGAGCTGCGTGCGGACAGCAGCGGAGCTCATCGCGGTGAGGTGGTGGGCGCGTAGGAGGGTGGAGGGTAGCAGCTCCGCAAAGTGACGAGACATGCGGCATCCGCGCTCTCTCACGCTCACTCTCCCACTCTCACTCCCCCGTTTCACTCCGTACTCTCACTCATCACCCGTCCGATTATCCTGGCATCGCATGTGCCCCGCCTCCCTTCCTGTGCGTAATTGCATCTAACGCCGTTCACTCAACTCAACCGCGCCTCCTCGCCTCTCCCCCTCCTGTCCCCCTGTCCCACCTGCACCCCATCCCCACCAGCGGTTCGCCTCCGCTTTCAATGCCAAGGTATGCCCATGCCCATGCCCATGCCCATGCCCATGCCCATGCCCATGCCCATGCCCATCCTCTTTCATCTCCCACTGCCATCTCATGCTCTCCCCCCACCGTCCTTCCCTACTCCCTTGTTCCACTCCCCTCGTGCTCCGTCCCACCTCCGTCCCCATGCCACTGCAACCATATCTCCTCGCCCATCCTTGCCGCCCTTGCGGCATGCTCACCCCCTCTCTCTCTCTCCTCCCTTCCGTGTCACCCCGTGCCCCTCACACCCCTCCGTACTACCTACCCCACCCCGGCCCGCCACACCCCCACCAGCACCCCTCCCACGCCCCTCTCTCGCCCTCACTTCTCTCCCTCCACAAGTCAAGGTGAGCCGGCCCTACCCACCCATGCTCCATCACCCATGCTCCATCACCCATGCTCCATCACCCATGCTCCATCACCCATGCTCCATCACCCATGCTCCATCACCCATGCTCCGTGCCCACGCGCCCTGCCTCATCGCCAAATTCCGCCATGCCATACACACTCTGTAGATGCGGATGTGCGCAGTCGTCCCTTTTCTCCCTTTCCTCCCGGCCCCATGCCTCCCATCTCATGCAACTGCGCCCCTCCAACCCGCCACTCTCCCTCCGTTTCCCCATCCTTCCCGCTGCCATGCCATGCCATGCCATGCCATGCCATGCCATGCCATGCCATGCCATGCCATGCCATGCCATTCCTTGCCTTGCCTTGCCATGCCATGCCATGCCATGCCATTCCTTGCCTTGCCTTGCCATGCCATGCCATGCCATGCCATGCCATGCCATGCCATGCCATGCCATGCCATGCCATGCCATGCAGGGGTCAAGTGGTGGGTGGCAGCACAGCGCTGAGCAAGGCAGTACAAGACCTGTGAGTCACACCTTGTGCTGACACCATCGCAGCAAGCCACAAGCCATGCGCACATGCACCACGTGTGCCCATGCACCACGTGTGCCCATGCACCACGTGTTACCATGCACCACGTGTTACCATGCACCACGTGTTACCATGCACCACGTGTGCCCATGCACCACGTGTGCCCATGCACCACGTGTGCCCATGCACCACGTGTGCCCATGCACCACGTGTGCCACCACCGTCTCCCACTATTCACCACACCTTCTTCTGGAGTCATCCTCCCTGCTCTATGCACCCCTCACTCTTTCCATGCATGTAACCACCCAAATACCTGCCCCCTGCTCTCTGACTTCCTAATCCGTGCCTGCATGCCCCACCCTCCAGGGATGACCTCTTCGTCCGCCACAAGCCACCGCCACACAAACCATCGCATGACAGCAGCAGCAGCAGCAGCAGCAGCAGCAGCAGGGGGCGGCGAACGGGGAAAAATCCCCAGTGCAACCTCCCGACCATGGTGCCGCCACCGCACCAACTGCTGCCCCCCCCACACGCTCTCCTCCCCCAGCTTCTCAAACCACCGCCCCTCAGCCTGCTCCTCCTGCATCCGCCATCCCCTCAGCACCCGCCAAGCACCTCTCAAGCTCATCCCGTGTGCCGTCTGTGGCCCCTGTGACACCTGTGCCGTCTGCCTCTGCTGCCACCACCCAGCGCACCACAGCTGCTTCTCTCGCACAGGTCAGGCTGTGTACCCGCTTGTCAGCCGTGCCGTTTACTCTGCTCTCCTTGCTGCACCTCTGTCTCACCTCCCACCCACTCCACATGCCTGCTGCACCCCCGCATCCTCGCCTGCCCTTGCTCCAAGCCCCTGTCCCACCACACTCACGCACCACCTCAGAGCCCTCCCTCCACCCCTGCTTAATCTTCTCCTGCTCTCTCCCGTTCTCAACTCTTCGTACCTCACCCCTGTCTCTGCCAGTCGCCCCTCGCGCTGCCGCTGGTGCGCCATGCAGCACAGCAGCTGCTGCAGGCGCAGAGGAAGGGCCAGTACCGGGCACGATGGCTGCTGGAGTGTGGGGCACAGAGGGGATGGGGGGTTGGCATTTGGAAGGGGGAGTAAGGGGGGCCCGGGGGAATAGACGGCCTCCTGCCTGTGCCATGCTGCTGTGCCATGCCTGTTCACTCGTGCATTTTCCAGGGGTGTGGTTCTGTGCTTGCAGTCGTATTCACTTGGGTTATGGCTTTGCCTCTGGTAGCGAGTGTAATGTGTATGTGTGTGAGAGAGGGTCAGGAAAAAAAAAAGAAAAAGGAGAGCAGTGTGGGGCCTAGCATGGGTGGCACGAATGAACTTGTGCACTCCTCAGTATTCCCCCCCCCCATCAACGGATCACCACTGCGTATTCCTGTTCACCACCACTATTCCTCCTCTCTGCATCTCTCCCTGCTCTTCTTTCCCCCACCCCACCAACTCGCAACCCTTCCCCCCCCGCCCACCCCCATGGCAGCACGCCATGCTGCTGGCCAATGAGCTGCTAGCAGTGGCACCCAACCTCAAGCTCGCCTACAGGGCACTGGGTGAGTTTGCAAAGGCAGGGGGGAGTTTAGGAGTGTCCGCATGGCGTTGCACCCATCGTGTGAATGGGTCGCCATATAGCGTGGTAGCCGTCATACCTCCTCAAACCCCACTCCGTCACAACTGGTGCATCCCATCCCATCCCATCTCATTCCATCCATTCCCATCCCATCCCATCTCATTCCATCCATTCCCATCCCATCCCATCTCTCATCACGCTCTTCCCCTGCCCCTCTCCGCCCTTCCCCCCCCCACCAGCGGCCATGCACATGGCCATATCGCGCCACGACCGCGCTCTCCCAGTGCTACAAGCAGCCGTGGCAGCACACCCCGCCGACCCCCTCCTGCACCTGCGCCTCGCGCAGGCCACTCTGCACGTGCAGCAACCCACTGAAGCGCTCCCCCTGGCTGACCGTGCGCTCTCCCTCGCGACCAAGCAGGGCTGGCCGCAGCAAAGCAAGCGCAGGGGCGCGGGGAAGGGCGGGCGAGGGGGGGGCATGGTGGGGGTGCTGGGCAGCAAGCAGAGTGCCGCACAGATGATGCGCCGGGCTAGGGTGAGCGGGCAGCAGGCGGCTGAAATGTTTGGTCTGCCCGAGAATGAGGAGGAGGAGGATGATGATGATGAGGAGGGGGATGGGGGGAAAGGGGGGAAGGGTGGTGGGAGGAAGGGCGGCGGAGCAGGGGGAGCATGGGATGTGGACAGTCCGTATGCGGGCGATCCACATGGCGATGTCTCATTGGACGACATTAAGGTGGAGTGTGGGCGTGCGTTGCTGCAGGCGGGGGCGGTGGACGTGGCAGCAGCAGTGGTGGCGGGAGTGCTGCAGGGCGACGAGCACCATGAGGGCGCGCTCCTGCTGTATGGTGATGTGCTGCTGCAACAACGCAAGGCACAGGCAGGCACACACACACCACAGGGAAATTCAACGGAACGCCCAGAGGGTTCTGGTGCGGAGAGAGAGGTGAGAGGCGAGACGGAAGGTGGGAGGATGCACGAGGAGGAGGAGGCGATGAAGGCGTACCTGCGCGTGCTACTAGCACACCCACAGCAGTCCACGGCTCGCGCCAAGATCGCCCACGTGCTGCAGCACCACGCCTCCGCGCGCCGCCTGCTGCTCTCCCAGCTGCGAGCCGGCGCAGGAGCTCCTGCGGACACGGCGCGTGCGCTGGTGTTCTTCGCCTCAGCATGCAAGGACCACAGTGCGTTGGACGCCGCGTGTGAGTTCATGCAGGTCGCTGTGGCGCTCGCTCCTGGGAGCAGCAGTCACGTGCTGGCGCTGCTGCATCTGCATGAAGTCATGCTCAATGGCTGTGCTGCGCTGCACCTCGCGCGCTCCTTCTGCGAAGCACGCCCTGGGTTTCGCCTCGGTCCCATCACGCTTGGCTCGGTTTTGCCGTTTTTGCTCGGGCTGCCCATCCACCCGGGCAGCTGCGAGGATGCTTCTCCCTGCCCGCATGAGCGGGGCGTGCAGCTGGAGTTCCTCCGGAGGTGGGATGGTGGGGGCGCACAGGAGG
Organism: Closterium sp. Naga37s-1; assembly: GCA_947471745.1. NCBI lineage: Eukaryota > Viridiplantae > Streptophyta > Zygnematophyceae > Desmidiales > Closteriaceae > Closterium > Closterium sp. Naga37s-1. Next base: position 1,674,776 of record CANJKZ010001129.1, read on the forward strand.
GCGGTGGTGACGAGCTGGGGGCCGGTAGTGCCAGGGTGGCCAGTAGGGGTGCAGAACGCAATGGGGCAGATAGCAAGGGGGACAGTGGCGGTGGCGGCGAGGGTGGGGAAGTGGCAGGAGTGGGAATGGGTAAGGAGGAGTACAATCCAGAGCAACTAGACATACTGGCGCTGCTGATGACGACAGTGAAGGCGCTGTTCCTGGGAGGGGCCGTGCAGCGTGCCAAGGCGGTGGGAGCGCTGGTGGAGCGAGCACGACTGGCGTCTGCGACGCCCCTGCATCAGACGCTCATTCGCAACGAGGCGGCGTACTTTGGCTGTGCCTTCCAGCTGCTCACACAGTACCCCATCCCGCACTCCCTCTCCGACAATGCACCAGAGCCACTGTTCCTTGCTGGTCAGTCCTGTTTCTCTTCCCCTCTGTCTCTCCCTTCTCTCCGCCATGTGTTCTGCCCCCTCCGTTCCGTCGTCCTTCCCTCCCTGTTTCCGTCCATCCCCTCGTCTCTTCCTGCCTTGCCTCCTCGCTGCCAGTCTTCACTGCATTGCATATTCCCCCTCCCCTTCTCCATCCCTTCACCAGCATCTCACTCCCTGCCACTAGCATAGTCCCATAAGCACACCTTTGTTCCCTCTCTTCGCTCTCTATTCCCTCCAACAGGCGACAGTCACTGCATGGCGGCAGCGTGGCGGGTGGTGCAGCTGAGAGGGCGGCCGCGGCTGCTGTGTCCGGTGCTCATCACGGGGCTCAAGGCGTGGCACCTGCGCCCCGAATCCACCTTCTTCCCCAAGGTCACCATCACCACCCCACTGCATTCGCATCGCCTCCCATCCCACTTCCACTCATATTATTCCGCTTCTCGCCCTCACTTCTGCATTCCCCTAGCTCTCGCTTTCTCATCCCTCTCACTCACTCACATCTGCTCTTTCCCCTGCATGCCACGCCACCACGTCTCCTCCCCTGCATGCATGCACCAACCAGGCGTCGTTCCACCGGGCCATGCAGCGAGTGCCCAAGGGCAGTGAGGTGGTGGTGCTGTTCGGGGAGATAGACTGCCGAGAGGGCATCCTCATCTCTGTCGATCGCACCAAGTACAAGGTACAATCCCTCGCCACGCCTTCGCGCTGCTCCCTCCACCTTCTTGAGCTCTTCCCCCCATTGAGCTCTGTTCCTCCTTCTTCGCAATGCTTCTTCCTCCCCCAGCATAACCACACCGCATCACTTCCCACTGCCGGCGTCACATCGGTGTCACAGCTTGCCTCGTTGCCTAAAGCCCTGGCTGCACCTGCCGTTCCCCACTGCATGCTTCACACCGCTGTGCCACATTCCCTCTCCACCCTTTCGCTCCCCGCCCTCTGTTCTTTCCGTGCTTCCCGGTTCCCTTTCTCGCACGGCAGGACGTGGAGGAGGGGGTGCAGGTGACAGTCGACATCTACATCGCAGTGCTGCTCGCGCTCATCGCAGCGCGCGCCTTTGAGATCTTCGTGCACCCCGTGCCCTCGGTCATTCTTGAGACGCGTCCGCTCGCGCGCATCTACAACGCCACGCTGCGCCGCCGCTGCCTGGCTGCCGCTGCCACCGCTGCTGCTGGGGGGCGACTGCACATGCTGGACTTTTTCAATGGCCTGCTCACTGACGATCAAGGTATGCGTGCGTGCCCATGGCTTAAAGCAGTGGGGAGAGGACTTTTGAGGCGCCTCAAAAGCCTCCCCTGCTGCTGGGGGGCGACTGCACATGCTGGACTTCTTCAACGGCCTGCTCACTGACGATCAAGGTACTATATGTGTGAATGGCATTAAGCAGTTGGGGGAGCTGCGGGAGGGTGAACACGGGAGAGGGTGATGGAGATAGAGTGGGCAGGGGGCGATGGTGATCTGTTTGTGTACCATGCTATACTCGTAGCTTCTGTGCTTCTTTCCGTGTCGTGCCTGAGTGTGTATTGCATGCCTTACCCAGCGACTAAATGTTCTTGTGCTAAACCCTGTGCTCGCCCGCTCACCGTGCAGAGTCGCTGCGGCGTGAGTTTGAGTTTGATGGGACGCACATGAGTCCTCTCTATGTGCCTCTCCTGGACAAGGAGCTCTCACGCATCGATGCAGAGTGACATTAGTCCAACCGGAATCACTCATGCACGGAGAGTTTCATTGAGCACGGTACAAAACAGGGTCCGTTCAATCCACCATAGGTGTGGAGAAGTGGTGTAGGCAGGGAATTGGGATGGTTCACATAGGCTGATATCAGATCAGGGGAAACGTGCTAGTCACTTCACTTGAAGCAATGACAGGACAGTTATTGCTGGTTGGCGATTGTGTGTATGATGCTATTTAGGCTCATTTTTCATTGGATTTAGTTTAGCGTACAATTCAACAACGCACCCAGAGTTCCCCTGTTGTGCTACTACCGTAATGTTGTGTACCAGTTGACAAGAATTCCGAATCATCGCATATAGAGTCTCAAATTTCCCTTGCACAAAGGTGTTCAAGTTGGTTCGGGCTGTTGCGCCTGTGTCAGCCGTTCGGCCCCCACACATACCACCACACGTACGTCGCGCAGCAGCAGTGTCTCGCGAAGCAGCAATCAGCCGTGCGCCATGGATGGAGGCGAGGAGCACGAGAGCGGGGCTGGCGCGTTCATGCCGTACATTAATAAGCGCAAGCGGAAAAACGCCGGCATCACCGTGTCCTTCGACGAAAACGCCAGGAGGTGCGCTCTCGCCCGCTCTTCCCCAATCGCCCGCGCTCTCCGTGGCACCATGCGCCCTCGCGCTTGCGTCGCCATACCCTCAAACCCCCTTTCCCCATTATTCCCATGTTCGGAACTTCCGTCTGCACGTGTAGACCCTCTGAGCAAAACCCTCGGCCCTGTGCCCTGAACCCCCCGCTCGGCGCGCAGGGAGTTCGTGTCGGGGTTTCACAAGCGCAAGGTGGAGCGGCGGCGAGTGGCGGAGGAGAAGCAGAAGCGGAAGAAGCGGCAGAAGCACCTGCAGGAGCGCGCCGAGGTGAGCGCAATGCGCACTGCCCACCTGCTCCCTGCCTCGCCTCCCCGTCCGGGCTGCCTACGCGCCTGCACTTGTTTCTTGCTCTGCGCCTCACCTCGCCACTCCGGTTCAACCCCGCTGCCTTCTCGCCATTGCCGAGTCCTCTCTCGCACCCCGAGTCTGCTCTCCCTCCCCACCTTCTCCCCAGCACCGCCTCAACCCCTCATACTCGTGCTTCCCGCTCTGCCTGGTCCTCCCTAATGTTCTCCCCGCGCTCCTTCCAACCCCGCCCATGTCTCCCGCCGCTCCCCCTCTCCTCACATTCAACCAACACCACCCCCCCACCCCACCCACCCCACCGCACACCAACCCCGCTTACTTGCCCCGCAGCGACGACTGGCGGCAAAGGTGGCACGGGGGGAGGTGGTGGCAGAGGAGGGGGAAGGGGGTGGAGCAGCAGATGGTGGGGACGAGGAGGAGGAGGAGGAAGAGGAGGAGGAGGAGAAGGAGGGGGGGGGTGGAGAGGAGGGTAGGGAAGGGGAGGAGGTGGATGGGAAGGAGGAAGCGGGGTTTGAGCGGCAGAATGAGCGGCTGCTGTCTCTCGGTCGCACTCCGGCTGCTGCCCCTGTTGGTATGCCATGCATGCCATGCCCTTCCCACTGAGCGTTTCCTCCTCCTTCCCTTTGACTGCATCGTTTTTTCACTCCGTGACCGCCCTCCTGCACCTGCCCGATCTCCTTCTGCTTCCCAAGGTGCATTGTGCTGCTGGCACATGAGTGGTTGTTCCTTTCCTCCCATCCCATCCCCCTGTTTCCAAATGGCATGCGCTGCGTTGCGTTGTGCACCTCTCTCCCTCCCCTGTCGCCTGTCCCCACAGTGCTTCACTACGACAGTGGCAGCCTGGAGACCTTCGTTACTGTCACCACCGACTTTGGAACACATGAAGACGAGGGGAGGGCCGCCAGTGAGGAGGAGGAAGAGGGGGAGGAGGAGGGCGGTGCTGTGAGGAATGGTTTAGGGAGAGTGGGAGGGGTGAAAGCACATGGGCATAGTGAAGGGGGTGGAGGAAAGAAGGGTGGTGGGGAGAGAAAAAGCACTGCATTGCAGATAGCCAAGGGTAGCTGCAGGAAAAAAGGGAAGAGTGGAGGGAGGCAGCAGATACGCAGGAGGAAGAAGTCGGGAGAAAAGGGGAAGGACCTGAAAAGGAAAAAGCGGCATGGAAAATAGGGGAGGATGTGGTCATTGTTTTCTGCATTCACCCATTGTTTCTTTACAGATCCTCCTAGTGATACCTATCAGCAGAATGCTGGGCAGTGGCACACCAGTGACTTGCACTCTGCGCAAGCAAGGCAGAAGAATGCACAACATCAATCACCCAATTCTTCTGGAGACATTCATCAATTACGGTACAACGAACTGTTTCACATTCCACATGATGTATGCAAGCACCTGCATCTTGCCATGCCATGCCATGCCCTCATCCACACACCACCCCTCTATTGCCGACTTCGTCCACTGTTGGCTTGGCCTAAGGGCGTGTTCCTTCCTACAGTATGCTCTTATGAGGGAAACCTCTTGTCATCAGCCTTGCCTGGTAGAAGTAGCAAGGGTTTTTGGGTTTCGGGAATTTTCAGTGTGTTTTGACGCGAGCTTGACAAGAGGTTGGCCTGATAGGAACATGCCCTAATATCGTAAGTACATGATTTATTATAGAATAATTATATACATTATAAAGATGCCCTAGTGTAGCTCACACCTGTAGTGGTGCAGGGCAAGGGGAGGAAGTGGAGGTCAGCTCTTTGCTTCTTTGCACTTCCAGCCCTAATCTTGTGTTTACCTGTCAGTTGCCCCCGTCACAGCACACCATGGATGCGTGCCAATTACCCACACAACACAATGTTGTGCCTGGTGTGGGATGGCCGCGCATGGCATGACATGGTATGCTATGTAGCAGGCAGGCGGGCAGATAACAGTTCATCGCACCATCAGCACCCCCTTCCAGGGCCCAATGCTGCCGACGGGTAGGATGTCGTAAGGCATGCATGCAGTAGAGTAGAACGGATGGTGGTGGGCAGAAGAGGAGGCCCACATGGTGATGTGAAAGGGGGGAGGTGTAGCGGCACAGCAGAGGAGTAAGAGGGCCAAGGGACAAGTAGTTGGGTAGCAGCCGCTCCAATCAGGACAGATGTGAGTCATGCCACCACCAGTGCACCCCACGCTGCGCCCTTCCGCCCACCACACCTCATCGCACCCCCTTGGACCACTGCCGTCTCCACCCCACCCGAGCCTTCCAGCGGCTCTTTGCCTCCTCCGTCCACCTCCCTCTCGCCCCCGGCCTTTTCAAGCGCCGTCTGCCGCTCCCTCGCGCTGCTGTCGCCGCCTGCCCTCTTCCCCCGGCCGGCCCTCTCAAGCCCCTCGTCCACGAGAAAGTAGGCCGGCAGGTGCGTTCCCCCCATGGGAGTCCGCGGCAGTGCAGGGGGGTCAGCGGCGGGCGCGGGGGCGGAGAGGGGCGCGGAGGAAGGTGGAGATCGCGAGCAGCAGCAGCAGGTGCAGGTGCGCGCGAGGGACATCTGACGGCACGCGAGCAGCCAGAGCGAGGGGCAGAGGTCGGGGGGTTGCGAGGCGGAGGCCATCCAGTGCGCGGCGTCGCTGACTCGGAGCGCGTGGTTGGGTAGCGTGTCGTGCACTCCTCCTATCGACGTGTACCTGCACGTCAGCGCGCACGGGGGCGAGGAGACATAGCGGTGAAACAATGCTGAATTGCTGGGTGCAGTTAAACTTAGAAAACACGCAGACGGAGGCCGACAGAGGCAGAAAGAAGTTGACGGAAGCAGATCTGACGAGCAGAGCACACGAGGGAGCGAGGCAGCAGACATGCGGCATACCCCTGGTCGTAGAGGCAGCAGTAGGGCACGCGCGTGAGCAGCAGGAACTCCCAGACGTCGCGGTAGGTCCAGTGGAGAATCACGTTCACGCGCATGAACTCGGGCCACCCGGGCGAGCTCGCCGAAAACACCTCCTGCCCCTTCTGCGGTAACAGGATGCCATTCCGGACCACCATGGGGCAGGGAAAGGGAGAGGCAGAGATACTTAGTGCTTCGTACCGATGACGGACAGTTTTGGCGGTAAGTCACTCCGGCTAGATTTGTTTTCAGACTCAAGAAGACCGGCGGGCGGGCGGAATTGGCAGGAACTCACCCCATTGGGGTCGATGCTTCGCACGCCCAGGAAGATAGCTTTGACGGGCCGCTGCTGCTGCAGCGCGCCGAGCCCCTCCTTGAAGGAATCGCCCGTCTCCACCAGGTCCAGCTTGTACCTGCCCACGCGTCGCCGCGGCGCGCGGGAGAAAACGGGACGGCGCAAGAAACAGGAGACGATACGGGATGATGGCACAGATTAGAGACATAAACAGAAACCACGACCAACAAGTGCCGCAATGCGATGCTGGCGAAAGGGCGCGACGAGAGCGGGGTTGAGGGAGAGGGCGAGAGCGTGGGGCACGCACTTTTGCGCCATGTGGAGAGTGAAGGAGTCGATCTCGGGAAAGGCGTCGCGGTCGCGGAAGTAGATGGCGCACAGCCCGTCGGCGCCGCGCACGGGCGGCTGGCGCGGCGAGATGCCGTACGACGCGACCTTGGACAGTCTCTTGCTCAGTGGGAGGTGCGAGGCGGCGTGCTGCAGCTGCAGGCCCGGAGAGGAGGAGGAGCGCGGAAGGACCTGCGACTTCTGTGCTAGTGCGGCGCGCAGGAGATGCAAGATGACCTGCCCAAGGGGGGAAACACCGCGACCCGCCCGACAAATTGCAAAGGATTGACCAATTGAGGAACTGATTGGTGGAATGGACGAGGAGGGTCGAAATCCATCGGAGAGCAATTGGTTTGGAAACAGCGCGACTCACTGTGGAATCCTTTCCTCCGTTGAAACTGAACGCGACCTCTTGGAGCCTACACGCAGGAAAAGAAAGAAATTAGGCATTTCAATCACGCGAGGAGTAGTATCCAAGCCACGAGGAACAAGAGAATTGGCTAGAAGCATCAGGTTGCGCTTACTGGTACGTGGCGAGAGTCTGATGAATGATCGACATGGACTGGTCGACTCTCCGGCAAAGCTCCTGGCTACCGCCATTCTGGACAGCCATGAGGACCTCCATGCTGGGGAAAGGGCATGCAGAGGAATTGCGCTTGGATCGGAAGCGAGCGGGCGGCGAGGCGAGCAAGGGAGAAAGAAGGCGAAAGAATAGAGTTGGGCGAATGTATAGACGACGCTATTGCTAGTCGAAGGGATCGTGAGTCCGAGTCGAGTCGAGTTGAGTCTGGTGGGTGTGCGGATCAAATGATCATGGTCAATGCTGCGCTGGCTAGAAAGAAGCTCCTACAATCTGAGAGCCACGCTGAGGACGCAAGGCCAGGAGGGGCCGAAGTGCAGGCACGATGTTGGGCGGGACAAGTGTAGCAAAAGGGAATCAATGCGCGCTTCGACTCAACGAAGCGCATGTTTACAATCGGCGCGAGTGCATCTGCCCAATGATGTGGGATCGAATGGCCAGCGAACTGGAGCACAGCCAGTCACGCGCGTCTCCTGAGAGTGCTGGGAGAGGACATGCAAATCTGTCACTACAAGCGGCGAAAATCGTTGCCGCGCAAGCAGGGACTTTTGTGACACCCACCACCATCGAGAAGGTGAAGCCAGCTAGGCCAAGAGTGATCCTGATTGTATAACAAGTTTCAAGAGTCTGGGCAGAAAATAAACAGTTGGACTTCTTGCTAGAAGTGAGAAAATTGTGAAGCTTTTTCGGTACATATCGTTTATGGCCTTTTTTTCTTGGCAAACAAATCGTTGAAAGAAACTGCTTCACAAACCGTGTGTAAACCTGTCTCCGTAATTTGAGGAGTCTGCTGGTTCCATATCCATCCATGAATTTTGCTCATGTGGAGCCAGTCGGAGCTGTCCCCGACCTGCTTCACCTCTACTGTCTGCTGTCGTTCCAGCACAGCATGCTAAACCCCGAGGGGAGAAGTAACGAGGCGTGAAGGAGAGGACTTTATCTCCATCCGCGAAACGGTGACGCGGTATTACATATTAAGTCGTGCAGACATGGAATATTATATTGAGAAATAAAATTACAGAATTACACAGCCACGCTTGCACACTGGCTCGGACACAGTTTATCTCTTCACACGCACAACCTGAATCTGCACATTCATTGGCTGCCATGCTCATGTCAGAACACTGACACCACGAACCTAACGTCTGGTTTCGCTTGACACCAACTTGCACATGCCTGACAGGTAGGTTTCCCGCTTCACGTGAATTTTCGCATTTTGATCGAGGTCATTCTTTCTTCTGGAGACGGTAGAGTTCCAGGTGTAGCAGATCGGACGGTGCAGACATTTTGATTGGGCAAGTTGTTGCAGCTGAACGGTTCACACCAAGCCACCATTTGCCACACAGCAGCAACCCTCCATCGCCTTGGAATTCCCGCCCGTCTCCAGGTTCCCGCGCTTTCTCTCCCATGCTCTGGGTTCTGGTTGGCTTGGGTGTGTGTGCCCTTGGAGGCCCGGGCCGAACAGCAACCCCATGGCTCTCGTCTTCGGCAGCACCACGTGCCAGATCATCTGGGTGCTGTGACGAAGCTAACCGACACGAGTGCGAACTTCCGCAAGCGTGTTTTCGTAATCCAGACGCGGTAAAACAGGCTCGGGAGGAGTGTAGACACTAAAGGGGTCGTGTACGCTGATATGGGTTTTAATGTGTTACAAAACGGTGACCGTGACTTAACCACAAAAACACAACAGGGGTGGCGTTTACTGTGAGGAGGGCACAAAGCAAAGCCCAAGCCTCGCAGTGAGGCAAGAAAGGGGCTCCGGCAAGGGCCGCACCCCATCTCTGCTCTCAAGCTCTGCTTGGTCTTACAAGTTACAAGGGACTACTCTCTCTACAAGACTCCACAGATTGGATTACCTCGATTGTGCGGCACTTCGGAAATTCAGATCCGCCTCCATGTGTAGTAAGGACTGCCGCCTTTTGAACTAACCCTAAAGCCTCTTATGTGGTGATGTCAATGCAGTCCAGAGGATTTTCAGCTTCTGTGCAACTTTCACCCCATCCTGCACTAATTGAAATGTCACTTAATTCAACGGATCCGACAATAGGCAACGGAAGCCCTTTAAAAGGCTGGATGCCCCGTTTAGACTTCTCATGCGGGGCCTCCGATAGCCCTCGCCAACCACCGAGCGGCGGCGCCACGCGCAACAACGGTAGTCAGCGCCCTCTATCGCGCACGTCTCTCTTCGGCAATTCCAGCAGCGGGGTCGGGAGGAACTTGATGGATCGGCTGCAGCAGCAGGACGGCGCGGATCAGATTCAGCAGCAGCGACGACTCGCCTCGCATGGCGGCCTTTCCGCAGGAAAGGCGCTCGGCTCTTCCGCGGCTGCGGAGATGCAATCGCCTTCCAGCATGCCGCTCGGAGCCAAGATCGCTACATCCGAGGTCCCCGAATCGTCGCCGATAAGTGTGCTCTTCTGTAAGTTCCTCTGGCTGCAACCTCGGCCGTGCGATGCCGTTCGTCCGCTCGGAACTACACTTTGGTTCTTGCTTGGCTCGAAATATAATTGCAAACGTTTTCCGGTGTTAATTGATTGAGCTTCCGCGTCGGGTGTGCTTGGCATGAGCGACGAAAAATGCACTGCCGTCCGCATGCCATTGGTTAAGCTGCTGTTACTTCTCCGCTTTTGCGTCTCCCCTCACCCCTGCTCCCCGCTACCCCTCTCATCAGGCCCTCAGACGCCGTCGTCAGCAGCGTCTCCCGAGTTCCGCTTCGGCGCCAACCCCTCCCCCGAGCTCTTCTCGCCCATGCGCATGCCGCCCTTCCACCAGCTGCTCCCCTCGCCTCTCTCGCAATCCTTTTCCCTCGCCGACACGCCAACCCAGCCGCCCGCCTCAACACCAACTTCCTCCGAGCCCACGCCGGCGACGTTACCTCCGTCGCAAATGCAGTCGCCGTTGCCGTCGCCATCGTCGTCGGCGTCGGCCATGGACATAAGTTCTGTGCCGTCGTTACAAATGCCGTCGGCGTCGGCGCAAGCGCATGTGGCGGGGGAGGAGAGCCTTCCGCAGTTGGCGGAAGCCGGAGCCGGGGTTGGCAGGGGCGCGGATCAAATCGTCGCGGATCGTGCCGTTCTTGACGGCGCGGCCGACGCGGGCGGTAGCGATAAGTGTTTCTTGCGGCCCGCGCTGCCGCCTCTGAACATCGACGCGTGCAGCAGAGGGGGCAAAGTGCGCCGCGGCCATCTGCCGCCCATCCCGCTGCCGCGCAACCCGAGCTATTCCAAGGAGCACCGCCTAGGTCGCAGCGGCAGCGGGCGCAGCAGCGGCGCCTTCGAGGACCTTCTGCTCGCCGCCTCCGCCGCCTCGCCCTCCGCGCACCCGTCCCCGCCCGCCTTCGGCGCGCACCCAGCGCCGTCTGGGAGCTCCGGGGGCTGGCACTGGCAGAGCCTCAGCCAAGAGGTGCGTCGCCGCGCCGCCGTGGTGGTGCGAAGGGGACTGACCTCGCACCGCGTGGCGTCACAATCTGCTGCTGTCAGGGCGCCAAATGCTAAGCTTCACACCGTTCGCGCTTCGCTTTCTTTTCGCTCGCGCGTTCCCTTCATTTCCCCGCTTCTCGATCCCTCCCCGTTCCAAAACCCCCTATCCCTGTTTCATCCTTCCACCCGTCCACCCCCCCCCCTACATCCCCACACCCGTGCGCGCGTTCCCCGCTCCTCTCCCCCAAACCCCGTGCCCGTGATTGGCAGATGCGGTCGGCGCAGCACGCGTGGTCGCTGGAGGGCAGCGGGGTGGCGGAGGAGGGCGGGTGGGGCGCGCAGCAGGCGGAGTGGATGGTGGGCGGGGACGACGAGGGGCTGGGGTCCGCGGAGTCGCTGCAGCTGATGCGCCAATGGGAGGCGGAAGTCGAGGGGCTTCCGCTCACGGTGGGCGGAACAGTGATGATGGGCATGGGGGGGGCCATGGGGGGGGCTATGGGCGGGGGAATGGAGGGCGAGGAGGAGGAGGAGCCAGGGTCGCCCAGCACGCCCAGCATGGCTCCGCGCTCCACGGACCTCGAGTGCCCGGACGCCCCCAACTCCAGGTATGCCCCTCGCCGCGCTGCGCCCGCCTTTTCCTAGTCGCGCAATTCCACCCTCGTGTCCGCGCTGCCCTTAAATGATAGATACGTCTCCGCGTGTCCCGCGCGTTTCTGCCTGGCGCGGCAGTCGGAACGTTTGGAGTTGATGGTGCTAATGTGACGTGTGTGGGGTGGGGGGTTGTTGCGCTGCGTGCGTGTATATGTGTGTGTCTGTGCGAAACGCGGTGCGCAGGGTGCGAGGCGAGATGTGTCGCACGAGCAGTCTGCACGACACGAAGCTGCTGATGACGACGCAGCTGAAGCGGTCGCACTCCATATTCCTCTTCGACCGCCACTTCGAATTCGTGCGCGAGATAGGCCGCGGCTCCTACAGCATGGTCCGTCAGTCCCGCTCGCCTCCACGCCCACCCCCCACCCTCTTCCCTGCCCAACCCATTTCACAGTGATCGCCCCCCGTCTTGCGCCCTCTCGCCTTCCGCCCCGCCCCATCCAACTGCTTCTTGCCTCACTCTTCCTGTTTCTGCTCTCGCTCCTGGTCCGTTCCCAAAACTTTCACCATCCCCTGTACCCTCTCCTCTTACCTTTCTCATACCCCCAACCCCCCCACACCTTCCCCCCCCCCCTTCACTCCCTCCTTTTCCCCCTCCCTTTCCTCCCCCGATTCTTTCCCTCTCCCCGCGCGCGCAGGTGTACGAGGCGCGCGACCGCAAGGGCGGCGCGCGGTGCGCGGTGAAGGTGAGCAAGCGGCAGTTCCGCAGCAAGGGCGAGCGCGAGCGGTACATGCACGAGATCGAGAGCGTGGCGAACGTGCCCGAGCACGCGCACATCGTGCGGTACTACCGCGGGTGGCAGCAGGACAGCCACTTCTACCTGCAGATGGAGCTCTGTGAGGGCGGCAGCCTGCGCGCCCTCCTCGACTCGCTCCCGCACCCGCTGCCCGAGGACCAGGTGCGAGAGCATGCACGCGCACGCGTGGGGCAGGGTGCAGCGCGGGGGAAAGGGCGGGGTGGGTGGGGGGAGGGGGTGTGTTGGAATACGAGCGCCTAAGGGTTTTTTTTTATGGCCTTAGACATAAACTCGAGAAGGGGAGGAGTGACTTGCGAACTCACAGGCTGTGGTCATGGAGCTTGAGGCATGGGGCATGGGGCATGGGGCATGGCGCATGGCGCATGGGGCATGGCGCATGGGGCATGGGGCATGGCGCATGGGGCATGGGGCATGGCGCATGGCGCATGGGGCATGGGGCATGGGCCCTGACGTGGGCATGGGGCACGTGGGTGGGCGCCTGATGAGGGATAAGGGAGGTGCAATTCTGCAGTGTGACAAGGGGAGTCCTCCCTCACTTCCCTGTTCTTGGTCATACCCTCTTCATTACCACCACATGTTCCGGGTCTTGTTGCCTAACGGCTGTAGCTTGCATTGCAGTGCCTCACTGGTGTGACTGTACATGTGACTATGTGTGTGTGCAGGTGTGGAGGTTCGTGCGGCAGGTGGCATCAGGGTTGGATCACATTCACAGCAGGGGCGTGCTGCACCTGGACATCAAGCCAGACAACATCTTCATCGACGCCCATGGTACGGTGCCGCCCCCCTCCCCTCCCCTGCCATGCCTCGCCCCTCGCTTCCCCTCCCACCTCTTGCCTTCCCCCTTCGCTTGTTGATTCCTCTCATCGACCAATCCGTGTCCGCTTCTCCTTCTCTGTATTGTCACTGATTGCATGCGTGTGCGTGTTCTGTGCGCCTGTGAACCAACCCCTCCTTGTGCGTGCTGGACTTTGCCTGCAGGTAATCTCAAGATCGGGGACTTTGGGCGGGCGGTGTGGGAGCAGCGGTGGGACTGGGAGGAGGGCGACGGGGGGTACCTAGCCCCGGAGCTGCTACAGGACGAGCCGCCCACCACAGCAACCGACATGTACAGCTTCGGCGCCATGCTCTTTGAGCTCGTCTTCGCCACCCGCCTCCCGCGCTCCGGCCTACCACCCTCCGCCTGCCCCTCCCCCTGTGGCGCGCCCTCCCCTTTCAGTGCGCACGGCGCCCCCTCCCCGTATGGAATGCCGTCCCCCTACAGCCCCTCTCCGTACTGCGTGGCCTTCTCCTCTGCTGCGCCCTCGCCTGTGGCCTCCGCGCCTGGTCGCGCCAACCCCAGCTTCCCCCCGCCTCGCTCCACATCCAGGGGGGCAGGCAGCCCTGCCAAGGGGGGAGGGAGTCCGCTGAAGGGGTTGGGGGCGCGGGGGGGCATGGGGGGCAGTCCTGTGAAGCCCATGGGGGGGAGTGGTAGCAGCCCAGTGAAGGGGGGAGGGGATGGGGTTGGTAGTCCAGCAGAGAGAGGCACAGGAGGCAGCCCGTGCAAGAGCATGGGTCGTAGAGGGAGTGTGGGATTGGCAGGCGCTGTGGCAGGTGCGGCAGGGGGAGGGTCGGGGAAGGATTGGAGTGCAGCAGCAGCGGCTGCGGCAGCAGCTGTGGCAGCGGCGGATGCAGCGGTGGGTGCTGGATGTGGGCGGTCGGAGCACCTGAGGGAGCTGGTGTTTGCACTGCTGCATGGGGACGCTCAAGAGAGGCTGCAGGCACATGAGGTGGTTACAATAGCAGACGCAGTGCTGCGAGGGGAGGTGGACCTGGGGCAGGGGTGCATGCACAAGGCTCGAGAAGGGGCAGAGCAGTGTGGGGAGGAGCAGCAGCATGTGGAGCAGATGCAGGGGGGGAGTGAACCTGAAGGGCAGTGCGAGGAGGCTAATTGTGAGGATAGTGGGGCTGCTATGGCGTTGGATTGAGTAGGGGGATGGGGCCAGTGTGTTGTCATTGTATGGTGATGGGGCCTAGGCCTGTCTTGTGCTAAAGAGCCACACGTGTTGGTCAAGGCCGGAATAAAATGGCCAGTCACGGAGGTGTAGATTCTGTTTTTTTAATAGAGAATGCTAAGCGAGTTGCACGTTTGTCTGGATGTTAGTCAATCTAGCTTCGAAGAAAGCACTTCAGCAGGTATTGCTGCAATGTGAATGCACCTCTGGATGGACAGAACCTGAGGAATTGCTTGATTGCATTGCAGGCTTTACACGTGGGTTTCCCTTGCTCAGAAATTGCGCCAGCACATGCTACGGTACATCTAACCAATCTAGTTACTTGAACATCTTCAGATTTGAACCAGCAGCAGTGCAGCAGTGTCATGTGAGCAGCACCGAAAGCACAGTTTCCGACCAGTTGCCTGTCAGTCACTCCTCAACCATGCCATCAGCTACCCCTCCCCTCCCCATGCCATGCCATAAGCCACCGAGCACAGGGGCACGTGCGGTGTGCGGGCATCAAAGCCAGGCACCAAGAATGCAACCACTGTATACCCACACAGTGCCACAGCAGTGCCCCTTCTCAACCTGTCACTGCTCAAGGGCAACAGCATTTTCGCCTGCCCTGTGGAGAGATTCTGCCATGAGGGGGTGGGGCCCTCTGAAACAGGATAGGGTGCCATGCTGTCTTGAGTGGCGTGGGTCGGCATGGAGTGGCATGGGGTTACATGGCTGTGGAGTGTAGTGAAGGTGCGAGGAGTAGATGCGCCGCGTCACATAAACAGGAGCAACACCATATGTACTCAACACGTGCAACAGGTGAAATGTCGGAGGTTGAAGCAACGAGGCAACATAAGCAAGAAAAGAGATTTCCAAGTTAAGAACTTAAAACGCCTCGCGACCTAGGAGAAAATTCTCACAGTAGACCAAGCACCCATTAGGTTGTTACTGGAGCTGTAGACACTTGAGCCATGGCAGTGATAGGGACTGTGAGAGTGTCATGATGGGCGGCAAGGCGGCAGGTGCAGAGGGAAAGCTCCTACAGTGAGTAATGAGGCAAGGCAGGCAGGAGGATGGCGGTGCAGGCATTGAGCAGGTCAACTACCTGGTGCATGGGGTGGTGGTCAGGCATGCTGCAGTGGGATGCGGTGCAGCGTGGTGGGGTGCAGTGAGGCGGGGTGCAGTATGGAGGGATTGGATGTTCGTCTTGTACATGGAGGAGAAACGACGCAGGATTGAGCGCAGTGAAGGGGAGTGCAGATGAGAGGCAGCACGCAGCAGCGAGTGGAGGGTGAAGGGAAGGGGGTGAGTGCGAGTAGGTGCCATCAAGTTGGGTGGGTGGGATGGAGTGGAGCCACTGATGACTGTGCAGGTAGGCTGATACAGGAGTACTGCAAAGGGAGAGAGAACGGGGACCATGGAACGAGGCAATCGAAAGCACGGGTATGCCATCGGCACTTTCCCCACTCACCCCCCTTTCCCCACCCCCCTCCTTTCCCCGCTCCCTGTCCACGAACCACCCACCTTGCAGTGTGCGGCGATGGAGAAGCACAATGACAGTGCGCACTGCGTGGGCCTGCCTGCACCGACCTCGGTTCCGCCCCTGGCTGGTCGATCGGTTGCTGTCACGCGGAGAAAGGAGAGAGTGGGGAAGGGAAAGAGGAAGGATGGAAGAAGAGAGATGGGGACAGGAAGGAGGAAGCAGAAAGAAGAGCACACAATTCTTTCATGGTGGACCACCCACCAGGGTCATGTATGCTGCACAGCTCACCTGCAGGTGCAGCGTGTCGACTTGGTTGGTGGCGACGGTATCGGGTGTGGCTGCCAGCCACATGCTCAGCCACAGAATCTCACCAGTGAGCACACAGTATGTGCCCTCACCCTCACCTGCAGCGTGTGCTCGCATGGTTGGTGGCAATAGTATCAGGCGTGGCAGCCACATACTCAGCCACGTGTATCCATGCCACTGTGCCAAACCCACGCACAAAATAGATGTTGCTGGGGGTGATCGCGGAAGGGAGAGAAGGACAGGGGCGTGGAAAAGAATCGTCTTAGAATAGAGTCACTGTGCCAGAATGTTTGCTTCAAACACACAAGAATGCATCACAACAATGACCACTCAGTCACCAGATAGAATCTATGCGTGTGGTTACCCTATCCATGCAGTTACCAGATGGTATTCATGCGATAGAAATGGAAGTTTCCCCACTGCTGCCGCTTCACATAGAAGCCCCGCTGGCAACGGTAAGATGTGGAGGGGGAAAGAAGGGGGGAAATGGAGGGAGGTGAAGAGCAGTAGTGGATGCATAGTGCAAGGAGCACTCATGTGCCGCGTGCTGGTGCGTCTTCACATAAACGGCCCGCGCCCACTCCTGCGCGTGGGGGTACAGCGTGCACGAATTCCCGAATATGGTGGCGCGCGCATTGGCAAGGCCACTCCACCCCGGAATCTGCACCACCACGGTGCAGCGCGGGTCCGATTGGAGGTTGCGCGAGCGCATGCCGAGAGGGGACAGCAGGAAGACAGGGTCTGGGGGGAACGGAGGGGTTGGGGGGTGGGCAGGTGAGGTGGGGGTGATGAGGGGAATGGAAAGCGTTGTAAAGCTTCCACGTAGTAGGTAAGCGCAAGCGGAATGTTACTAGTGTCAACTGTGCCTCAACGAGAAAAGGACCATAGAAGCGAGGCCGGAACTTGGATGGTAGGTGAGACAGGTTCAAGTTGCGCGTGTCAAGAAGCACTTGATCTCCGACTGCTACTAAGTGATCACGTCACTGGCGATCGGCATACTGCTTCTGGAAGTCCTGCATCGTGGTGAGACGTCGCTGAGTCTTCTCCCATAGCTGCTGCATGGTGGTGACAAAGTCATGTGTGGCTTGGACGTGTGCCGGAGTGGTTGGCTGCTGTGATGTGAGTGGTTCTCATCCGTAACACAGGAAGAAAGGAGTTTTCCCTGTGGCCGCATGCTGTAAGCGAACTCAAGGGTCGGTAACTGTGTGTCCCAGTGGTTGACATCGTCTTTGCAAGCTGTGCACAGTAACTGTTCAACCACCTGATTGAGTCGCTCTGTCTGTCCGTGAGTCTGGGGGTATTATGCTGAAGACATTGCAAGCTTTGTCCCCAACAGTCCCATGAGCTCCTTCTAGAACTTACTGGTGAATTTTGGGTCTCTGTTTGAGATGAGTGTAGCAGGGATGCCGTGGATGGTGATGATGCGATCGAAGAAGAGGCGAGCAGTTTCTTCAGTAGTAGCCGTGGTGTTGGTCGGGATGAAGTGACCCATTTTGGAGAACTTATCAATCACCACGAGGATGGCGTCATGCCCTCGTGAGGTCGAAGGAAGTCACGTGATGAAGTTGAGGCTAACGACTTGCCATGGCTGCTCCGGTACGGGTAGAGGCTGAAGTAACCATGCTTTTTTCTGCTTGCTACTCTTCATCCGCTGGCACGTGTCGCATGAGGTGACGAACTGCTGCACGTCTGCTGCCATCCCAGGCCAGTAATAATACTTCGCTATCCTTGCTAACGTCTTGTTGCTCCCGAAATGTCCCGCGTATGGTACGTCGTGAAACTCATCCAGTAGGATCTGTCGGAGCAGGGCATAGTTCGGTACGCAAATCTTTCATGTGCCCTTCCTTACAGCTAAGTCTTTCTCCCACTGTAACAGCTTCTTAGTCTGTGCTGTAGCGATCTCCGCGTCCACGGAGTACTCATGTTGGAATAGACCCTTGAGCAGAGGGTTCATCCCGTCGAGCTGGATGCCTGCTACATGACCGGGACGGCTCAACGCGTCTGCCTTGTTGTGTAACCCGGGCCTGTAGATGATGTCGTAATGGAAGTGAGTTTCCAGGAAGTCCACCCACCGCTCCTGTCGTCGTGAGAGCATCGGCTGCGACTTCAGGTATTTGAGACTGCAGTGGTCAGCATAGACAGTAGTCTTGGCTCCCTCTAGGTAACACCTCCACGCCTTGAAGGCTATGACTATCGCTAAGGCTTTCTTATCATGGATGGGGTAATTCAGTTCTGCTCCGTGTAGCTTCTTACTGAGGTAGGCGATGGGCTGCAAACTGCGTCCGTGATCCTGCATCAGTACTGCTCCGACTGCCTGGTCACTAGCGTCTGCTTCCACTACCTAGTCCTTGTCTAGGTCCGGTAGGATGAGTACTGGCGCTGTGGTCAATACTGTCTATAGCTGCTCCATGGCTTGCTGATGAGGAGTATCCCATTTGTAGGGTGTATCCTTTTTCAGTAGATCGGTTAGTGGCGGTGCTATCTTAACGTACTTCGGCACAAACCTGTTGTAGTAGTTGGCGAAGCCTAGGAACTACTACAACTCCTTCACGTTCTCCGGTACTTTCCACTTCTTGACGGCTTCGATCTTCCGCGGGTCCACGTGTACGCCCTGAGCACTCACCATGTGCCCGAGAAATTGCATGTTCATCAGGGCAAAGTCACTCTTCGACAGCCTTTCGTAGAATTTGTTCTTCCGCAGGATCTCGAACACCTTCCGTAGATGCTCCACGTGCTCCTTCATGTTCTTGGAGTAGATGAGAATGTCGTCCAGGTACACCACCACGCATTCGTCCAATAGGGGCCGTAAGATGTGATTCATCTCCGCTGGAACGTTGCTGGTGCGTTGCAAAGTCTGAACGGCATCACCAAGTATTCGTAGCAGCCGTATCTGGTACGGAACGCCGTCTTGTGGACCGAGTTGTCTGCCATCTTGATCTGCCAGTAACCCGACCGTAGGTCCAGCTTCGAAAAGACTGTTGCACCACGCAGTTGGTCTAGAAGATCGTCGATGCGCGGTATGGGGTATTTGTTTTTTACTGTCTGTTTGTTCAGTGCGCGGTAGTCGATGCACATCCGTAAACTGCCGTCTAGTTTTGGAGTGAAGAGAACTGGTGCACCGTAAGGAGAGGTGGATGGGCGGATCATTTGTCTGTCCAGTAGATACTCGATCTGTTTCTTCATGACTGTCAGTTCGGTCGGATTCAGTCGGTTTCGCACCTGGTTCCTCCACGATCTCGTGCTCGTGGGTGCGTGCTGGAGGCACTCCTGCGGGTAGTTCGTCTGGCATGATGTCCTTGTACTGCTCCACGACCACCTTCACTGCTCAGGTAGCTCTGCGTTCGGCTTCTCCTCCTCTGCTGCTGCCATAACTAGCGCTAGGTAGCCCGTGTTACTCTCGTTCACCGTCTGTTCGAACCGTGCCAGTGTCGTTTCAGGAACGCTCCCTGTATCCTTCCAGCTTCGCAGCTCCACACGTTTCCGTTGTTGTAGATGCACGCCTTCCTGTTGACCCAGTCGATCTCAGGGTTGAACCGCTTCAAGAAATCTTGCCCCAAGATGAAATCTAAACCCTGTTCGTGATCGGCAACGTCGGCTTCCACCTTAGCGCCCCTATGTGCAGCTGCAGTGACGCTTGACCATGGATGGGAAGTTTCGTACCATCTACCATCGTTGTCGTGAACTTGGTCTCCTCCGAAGGTTCTCCAATTTTCTCCAACGTCCCACGGTCGCACACCGAGTGAGACGCACCGCTGTCCACCAGTGCCTGGAGGTGTCGTCCGTTGCAGATCACCTCGAGTACTAGTGGTTGTTGCCGCTCCGAGTAACCGTAGATGGTCTCGCTTAAAGGATCGTAGGGTATGTTGAATAGATCATCACTCGGTCCTGCGCTCGAAGCTGCTGATTCCATATCAGTTTTCAACTGAGTAGGGTTAGAAGGATTTATCCGAGGCCGATTCAGCTTCGTCTTGGCCTGGAACCTTCCCCTAAGCCTTTGCAGTTGTGTAGGCTTCACCTGTGGGCAATGGGGAGCCTTAATACTGTGCTGCGGGGAGAGAATGTTAACTCCTTGGAATGCATGACCCTTTACAACGCTCCAAAGTGGTTTTTCCAACTTCTCAGGTACCTGAAAAATGTCGAAAGGCTTTTTCTTGGCCTTGAAATCTCCCCTGAATTTTTCAAAGGCTTGAAAACCTCGAGAGGAAATATTCTTACTCTGGAGTTTCTCGGTCGGTTTAGAGTCTTGTTTCGCAGATCCTCCATTTGCCTCGGCGATTTCCCCTGTAGTCGGCCGGTTGTGGCGTTTTAAATTTGCGCCATCATGTCCTCCTTTTTTCGCTCGCTCCGAAGTCGCCATGTCTTTTGACTTCGGGGGTGCTGCACAATTGTTGCCCTTCAGCTATGCTCGTGCCTTCTTCATTTTCCAACACGCTAGGAGTCCATGTCCTGCTGCGCCGCAAAATTCGCACTTCTCATATTTTGTCGACCGCTGCTTCGCGTCGATCTTGTTGATATCCATCGGGTCGGTGGTCGTGGGTGGTGCCGATCGCTTTGTGTTGAATGATCTGTTCGGCACGTGGCATCGTGTCTCGGGTTGATCTCGCGTCAGCGCATCGAATCTCTCTGCTGCACACACTAGTTGTTGTAGTTCGCGGCAATCACCTATCGGTGGACTTCCATCTTTAGCCCCTCAATATACGCTTGGATTTTTTCACCTTCGCTTAGGTCGGTTATTCAGTTGAAGAGGCTCTCCATCTGCTGCGTGTACGGTGTTACACTGCCGAACTGTTTATGCCAATGAATCTGCTGCCGCGCCATGTAGCTGGAGTTGATTGGCTGCGGCCCGAAACTTCGTCCATGACCCCTCGCCTCGGACCTCGTTGCTAGTGTAAATCCACTCGAGCGCCAGGCCTCGCAACAGTGTCGATGCGAGCCGAATCCGCATTGCATCATGTGTCGGGGTCGTACAGCCAACGGCCTTGAAGTAAATTTCGAGGGTTGCAATGAATCGACGGACATCGGTGTCTCTCGCATTCGAATTGAATTTCTCCGGTAGCCTTGGACGTGCCGCCTCAAGATTCACTGTAGCCGCTGCCGCTGCTGCTAGGTGAAGTGTCGATGTCGCTGCTGCTGCTGCTGCTGGCGTCGCTGCAGCATTCGCTGCTACGTTCGCTGTTGCCGTGGCGGCTGCCGTCTGGTTCGCGAGAAGCTCCACTATTCGCTAGAGTGCCGCTCGCGTTTGGTCCAGGCTGGTGTGTAACTCCGTAATTTTTCGTACGGAATTATCACCATTTTCCTCCATTTGAGGATTTACAGGAAGATTTGCGACGAAAATAATTAAATTCTAGGCGCTGGTCGACTTACTGTGAGTCGAATCGACTGTATGAATGACAAGCGCTGATTCTGTAGGTCGCGTAATTCTCCCTTAGTCGAAATTTGCGTCCGATCTTGGCTGTTGAGAAAAAAATTGATCCAGCGCTCCCAATTCCAACCTTTTTAGGCGAAATTCTCAGGGCCGTTGTGATTTGAATCGATTTGACGGTCGATATTCCAACTTTTTCGCCACCGGACCTAAGGGGTGTTCGAAAACCGGTTCGAGGGGGACGTTAAAAAATAGCGCGGAACTGGTTTACGTACCCGAAATCGGCGCTTTCTGTCGTCGCCCCCGCGGTTTTAAAAGCTAGGTTTTAGTGGTCGAAAAACTTCGCGTGCAACCAGACTGTGATTACCAAGTGTGAGGATCTAGGATCTAGCTCAAGAAAGAGGGTTTGGATTGAATGGTTCACCTGGGTTCAACACGAGGCTATATATTGTCTCGACACAAGGCCAGCTACCCAAGTGTTACACGAATGTTCTGAGGGTCGCGAAGCGCCCCGAACTCAACCTTCCCGAACTCAGTAGAAAGCAATTCGGTGGCAACCGAAAAAGCTTGAGTTTGGTACACGTAACCTGGTTCGGTGCTATAACTATAACAACATATAGGAATGCACATAACCTAGAAAATCAAGCATAACTATGCATGATAAGTAAAACCCGAGCTAGTAATAGCATAATTAAGTCTAGGCAAGCTAGCAAAGCCATCATAAGCCGTCGTACTCTCACACGTCCCCTTCGCGTCGCGCTGCTCGTCCCGTGCCCTGCGCGTCGCGCTGCCCGTCCCATCGCGTTTCGTCCCCTGCCCGTCGCGTCCCGTCCCCTCCCCCTCCCGTCGAGTCGCCCCCAGCCCGTCGCGTCGCGCCCTGCTGTCCCTTCAAGTCGCGTCCTACCCGCCCCGCCGCGTCGTGCCCTGTTGCCCCGTCGCGTCGCGCCTTCCACTCAACCTGACGCACCCTGCTCGGACCCTCTACGCTACTCCCACCACTGTCTCTCTTGGTCGCCTGTTCCTTCCGTTCCTGTTTCCTGACCTCGCCTCGTTTGAGCGCACTACTGACTTGAACACTCATCTGCGCTCGCTTGATTGTAGCTACCGCGCTGCTTGCACTGACGCACAGCTTGCACTGCTCCCTCCCCCTATGGCGATTACTATCTACTTCATCGCCACTAGCCTCCCTGACCGCCTTGCCTCAGTTCGTGACGCGCTTCTTTTGATGCACCCTAGCGAGCTCACTATCGAGGTCCTTGAGTCGGCCCTCAAGGACGTCGAGAGCAACCTTCGCTGGGTAGCCTCTGCCCCTGGTGCTGTGCCCCCTCCACTGTTTCACGGGTGCACTGTCCCTCAGCTGCCCACCTTTACTGCCTCCCTCGCCACAGCCGCTACTGACGTGACCGCAGCTGTTGTTACGACTTCTTCGCGGTCTCGGGGTAGGAGTGGTAGGAGGGGCGGTCAGGGTGCGGGCGGAGGTGGTGGAGGCGGTGGGGTTGACCTAGCGAGCGGCAGCAGCGGGAGTGCAGGGGCTGGAGGAGCGTCTCGTGCAGCGGCCGGCGACTCCCCTGCTGCAGCTGGTGGAGGTGACGCCCGGGTTCATCAGCCACCTACTGGTCTGCCAGCCGTAGGGGGTGGAGCAGCGGCATGGTACCTGACTCAGCGACAGCAGCAGCAGCAGCAGCAGCAGCAGC